>CM042380.1:8045531-8275531 GCA_023634145.1 Thymallus thymallus | reverse complement strand
CGAAGTTCAACATTTTTTTTATGGACAAACGTCAGATTCTGCAGTGCAACTGCGAGAGCTTGTTTAACCTCTCAGTTCATAGAATACACCGTGGAAAGTCACACTTGCACATCTGCTATTTCTCTATGCGTGGGTATGTGCCATGTCTTGAAATACGTGTGATATATTTAAATATAGGTATGTTCTTCTCTTATTACCATATCTGTGAATCTGTGAATGTGTGATTCAAAAAACTCTCTATCAACTATCACACCGCTCTCACTTTCTCAATTTCACTCGGTATTTACATCATCATCAGACACTTTTGACATATTTTACTATAAATACTGTATAGTCCTTTCTTGTCTCAAAATATGCGCACACACACACACACACACACACACACACACACACACACACACACACACACACACACACACACACACACACACACACACGCACACTCTCATTTTCTGTTACATTAACATAGTATTCAAGAGGTTATAAATCAACTTTAACTATAGCAAGATAAACACACATGAAACAGTGAGAGCAACAGCATGCAATCGTCAGAGTGTCTGTGTGTTGAAATAGGGACCCGGGTTCAAATACTGTTTGAAATCATTTCAAATACTTTATCTGTGCCAGATTGAGTTTGCCTGGCTCAATGGACCAATAGAATAGTCCCACAACTGTAAACCCCGCCCACCTGGGACTACAGGCAGGCTAAAGACAACACAAAGCATTTGAAAGATTTAAAATAGTATCTGAACCCAGGTCTGAATAGGAGTGTGAGGCAACCAGGCCTTTATAATTAGTATGCCAGAGATACAGATAGTAGCCCGTGATGATTCACACTGGCCTAGTTGGATGAACTAGGGCAGTCCCCTTCTTAAGGACACCTACACAGTGCTCTACTTTTGTCCAGAGGTCTATGGTGCACTAAATAGGGAAAAGGGTGCCATTTGGGACGCGTCCTATGGTCTGTTGTCACGGCTCTCACTGGAAATGTGGAATGTATTAGTACTGTATATTAAGCCAGTCTTCCTAAGGACAATGTGAGCTGAATAGAAAAATGTATCTTTGTATTGTTAAAATCTATGTGTTTTAGAAACAAGAGATGGAGAGACAGATACCCCACACACACACAGACGCATGCACACGCACACACGCACACACGCGCGCACACACACACACACACACACACACACACACACACACACACACACACACACACACACACACACACACACACACACACACACACACACACACACACACACACACAGAGACTGTTGTTTTTGCATCTCTTCCCTGTTAAATATTTGATGGTGAGTTTGAGGGAGGCCGGTTTAGCCCCCAGACACACACATACAGAGAGAGAACTGGCATTGCTCCAGGACACCAGTATGTGTGTGTGTGTGTTTGTCTGTGTGTGTCTGCGTGCATGCGTGCGTGCATGTGTGTGTGTGTAGGGAGGTAGAGGGTGGAGGCAGGAAGAGAATGAGGCAGAGGCAGGGCAAGGAATACAGAGAAGTAGAGGGGAGAGGCAGACAGAGAGGTGGAGGGGAGAGTCAGACAGAGAGGTAGAGGGGAGAGGCAGAGCGAGAGTTAGACGGGAGAGGCAGACCGAGAGGTAGACGGGAGAGGCAGACCGAGAGGTAGAGGGTAGAGGCAGACACAGAGGTGGAGGGGAGAGTCAGAGGGGAGAGGCAGACAGAGAGGTGGAGGGGAGAGACATACAGAGAAGTAGAGGGGAGAGGCAAACAGAGAGAATGAGGGCAGGGCAGGGGGAGAAAGAGAGAGGCAGGGTGAGACAGAGAGAGGCAGGGGTAGGCAGAGAGAGGCAGGGGAAGGCAGGGGAAGACAGAGAGAGATGTAGATGGGAGAGGCAGACAGAGAATTAGGGGAAGGCAGGGGAGGCAGAGAGAGGGAGGCAGGTGGAGGCAGAGAGAGAGAGGCAGGGGAGGCAGAGAGATTTAGGGGGAGACAGGGGGAGGAAGGCAGGGGGAGGCAGAGAGAGGCAGGGAGAGGCAGAGAGATGGTGGCAGGGAGAGGCTGAGAGAGGGAGGCAAGGGGAAGTGTTGTTGTGTCATTCCATATTAATTGTTCACGACCTACAAAATCCCAAGAGGTTGTTTGTGTAGCCCTAAAGAGGACACGTCATTTATAACATGAACAGGTGTTTATTCAAACCCACAGAAAATTCCATCATATTTTTTCAAATTTGCCGTATTTGATTTGTAATCCAGTATTACACCTTATCTTATGACTGGAGCCAGGAGCTCCTACCCGACTACACGACTAAAGGGAAAACTCTGGGTCCTTGTCAGGGCTTCAGGAAAATCTCCTGTCTCTGCTTGTGAAATATATACAGTATATTATACATATGCAATATATATGTGCTTTTTTCTGTATGTGGTTTTGCCCTCCTCTCTCTAACCGTGGGGCTCTGGGGAGAGACGGCAGCCGAGCAGACAAGCTGGTCTATCTCACACAGCAGATGGAGCGGGTGGTCGACTGACTACGAGAGAGGGAGAGAGACAGAATATGTAGAGGGAGTTAGAGAATGAACAGAGAAAGAGCTGTTGCATGCAGTGTATGATTCAATGGAGTGAGAATGAGAGAGATGAAAGAGGGAGAGAAAGAGGGTAGAAGTGGAGCAAGGGAGAGAGAGAGAGAGAGAGAGAGAGAGAGAGAGAGAGAGAGAGAGAGAGAGAGAGAGAGAGAGAGAGAGAGAGAGAGAGAGAGAGAGAGAGAGAGAGAGAGAGAGAGAGCGAGAGAGAGAGAGAGAGAGAGCGAAAGAGAGAGGGTGTGTGGGGATCTCTATCCTAATTTCTGTATGTGAGAGCAGCCATCAGCAGCAGACATGCCTGAGGCTGACACTGTAAATGGTGAGGGAGAGGAACCAGAGGAGAGGAGACAGGCTAAAGGAGAGGAGAGAGGCTAAAGGAGAGAGGAGAGAGGATAAAGGAGAGAGGAGAGAGGCTAAAGGAGAGAGGAGAGAGGCTAAAGGAGAGAGGAGAGAGGCTAAAGGAGAGAGGCTAAAGGAGAGAGGAGAGAGGCTAAAGGAGAGAGGAGAGAGGCTAAAGGAGAGAGGAGAGAGGATAAAGGAGAGAGGAGAGAGGCTAAAGGAGAGAGGCTAAAGGAGAGAGGAGAGAGGCTAAAGGAGAGAGGAGAGAGGCTAAAGGAGAGAGGAGAGAGGCTAAAGGAGAGAGGAGAGAGGATAAAGGAGAGAGGAGAGAGGCTAAAGGAATGAGGAGAGAGGCTAAAGGATTGAGGAGAGAGGCTAAAGGAGAGAGGCTAAAGGAGAGAGGAGAGAGGATAAAGGAGAGAGGAGAGAGGCTAAAGGAGAGAGGAGAGAGGATAAAGGAGAGAGGAGAGAGGCTAAAGGAGAGAGGCTAAAGGAGAGAGGAGAGAGGCTAAAGGAGAGAGGAGAGAGGCTAAAGGAGAGAGGAGAGAGGATAAAGGAGAGAGGAGAGAGGCTAAAGGAATGAGGAGAGAGGCTAAAGGATTGAGGAGAGAGGCTAAAGGAGAGAGGCTAAAGGAGAGAGGAGAGAGGCTAAAGGAATGAGGAGAGAGGCTAAAGGATTGAGGAGAGAGGCTAAAGGATTGAGGAGAGAGGCTAAAGGAATGAGGAGAGAGGCTAAAGGAGAGAGGCGAGAGGCTAAAGGAGAGAGGAGAGAGGCTAAAGGAATGAGGAGAGAGGCTAAAGGAGAGAGGAGAGAGGCTAAAGGAGAGAGGCTAAAGGAGAGAGGAGAGAGGAGAGAGGATAAAGGAGAGAGGAGAGAGGCTAAAGGAGAGAGGAGAGAGGATAAAGGAGAGAGGAGAGAGGCTAAAGGAGAGAGGCTAAAGGAGAGAGGAGAGAGGCTAAAGGAGAGAGGAGAGAGGCTAAAGGAGAGAGGAGAGAGGATAAAGGAGAGAGGAGAGAGGCTAAAGGAATGAGGAGAGAGGCTAAAGGATTGAGGAGAGAGGCTAAAGGAGAGAGGCTAAAGGAGAGAGGAGAGAGGCTAAAGGAATGAGGAGAGAGGCTAAAGGATTGAGGAGAGAGGCTAAAGGATTGAGGAGAGAGGCTAAAGGAATGAGGAGAGAGGCTAAAGGAGAGAGGCGAGAGGCTAAAGGAGAGAGGAGAGTGGCTAATGGAATGAGGAGAGAGGCTAAAGGAGAGAGGAGAGAGGCTAAAGGAGAGAGGCTAAAGGAGAGAGGCTACAAGACTAAATAAAGGCCAAAGAAGAGATAAAATGAGAGAGAAGAGGAGAGAGTGTAAGTAAAGGATACAGCAGACTAGGTGAACAGCATGGCAGCAGGAAGGCACAGGCTCAGCTGGGCTGGGATGGGGTTGGCTGGAGCGGCCAGGGGTTGGCTGGGCTTGGTTGGGGTTGACTGGAGCGACCAGGGGTTGGCTGGGCTGGGTTGGGGTTGGCAGGGAAGAGAGGAGGAGATTGGAAGGGGTGGCATCTGGGGACCCGCTCAGAATGACATGCAGATATCATTACAGGGGCTTGGTGGGGCATGACTGCACCTTTTCTCCACAGCCATCTGGGTGTGGACATCAGCATACTGTAGTGTCTGCAGAGGAGGAGATCTGGAATGAGAGAAGGAGGGAGAGGAGGGTGGGAGAGAGAGGGGGAAGACCATGGGGTAAAATAGACGGGAGGGAGAGAGAGGAGAGAGAGGTCGGGTTGGGGAGGATGTGATCACGAGGGGAAGAGGGGAGTGAGAGGAGAGAGGAGGAGAGGGGAGAGGGGGAGAGGGGTGATACCAGATATGATATCTGCATGCAGGAAGAGGGGGAAGGGGTAGATCTCCCAGACTGTGCTGAGCTGCATTGATAACTCTCCCCCTGTGCTCCAGTGAGAGTTCACCGCCATACAGCGGTCTGTGCTGAAAACCAGGAGGTAGCCTATACTGTATAGAACTCCATTTACATGAACACTGTAAATGTCCATCTCTCTTCTCACATCCTCTGTATGCCTTTACAGCATTTTAACCCTGTCACAAATACAGCATAGCAGCATAGTATGCAATACATTGTAAAACTTCATTTTATTAATCCACTCAATGCTTTCAAGACATATATTGTGTTCGTGTAGAACACTGTCTAGTTTCACGCTACTGCACTGTGGAAAGAAGTATCCACTAGGTATGGATCTAGGATCCACTTCCCCTTCCTCAATCCATTAGTGGGGGGAATTAAAAACTGACCCAAGATCAGCATCGCCCTTCATGGGATTCCATATTCTGAAGTAAAGCATTAATATACTGGTAAATCACTCAACTGAGTGACAGTCACAGTAGGCTACTTCAGGTTTCAGCTATAGACATCACCTGAAGTCTGAGGGAGATACTAGGCCCAGTGTGCCCTAGCCCTCCTCTCTGTGTTGGTGAGAGAGAGTGAGAGAGTGAGTGAGAAAGAGAGAGAGAGAGAGAGAGAGAGAGAGAGAGAGAGAGAGAGAGAGAGAGAGAGAGAGAGGAGAGAGAGAGAGAGAGAGTGAGAAAGAGAGAGAGAGAGTGAGAGAGAGAGAGAGAGAGAGAGAGAGAGAGAGAGAGAGAGAGAGAGAGAGAGAGAGAGAGAGAGGGCGAGAGAGCGAGAGAGCGAGAGAGTGAGAGAGCGAGAGAGAGAGAGAGAGAGAGATGGTCAGAGGCTAATTTTGAGAACGCAAACAGATACACACTGGGAAGAATCAACCAAAAAACGGTGCAAATTGGAATGCTATCTGGCCTTAAACAGAGAGTACACAGTGGAAGAATACCTGACCACTGTGACTGACCCAAAATTAAGAAAATCCTTGACTATGTACAGACTCTGTGAGTATAGCTTTGCTATTGAGAGAGGCCACCATACCTGGCTCTCGAGAGAAGACAAGCGATGTTTCCACTGCCCACAAAATGAGGTGGAAACTTATCTGAACTTCCTAACCTCCTGCCAAATGTACAACCACATTAGAGATACATATTTCCCACAGATCACACAGACCCACAAAGCATTTGAAAACAAATCAAACATTGATCAAATGAAATACCGCAGTGTGTAATCACAGCAGCAAGATGTGGCCCGTTGCCATGAGAAAAGGGCAACCAGTGGAGTTTAGATGTAGTGCTAGTCGTAACACTGTACATAGCTGATAATATAACACTTTAAATATCTTTATCTTTTTTAAACCTTTTGAGTGCAATATTTACTGTTAAATTCAAATAAATGTTGTTCATGATTTGTGTCTTCTCACTTTTGTTTATTGGTTATTTCACTTTCTTTGGCAATGTAAACACATTTCCCATGCTAATAAAGCCCCTTTGAATTTGAGAGCGAGACAGATAGAGGATAAATGTTTAAAAAGAGAGAGAAGGGGAAAGGCAGAGATAAAGAGACAGACAGACAGACAGACAGACAGACAGACAGACAGACAGACAGACAGACAGACAGACAGACAGACAGACAGACAGACAGACAGACAGACAGACAGACAGACAGACAGACAGACAGACAGACAGACAGAGAGAGACAGACAGATAATGAGACAGACAGATAATGAGACAGACAGAGAGAGACAGATAAAGACAGAGAAAAAGATACAGATAAAGACAGAGAAAAAGAGACAGATAAAGACAGAGATAAAGAGACAGAGATAAATTGACAGAGATAAAGAGAGAGATAAAGAGAAAGAGAGATATAGACAGAGAGATATAGACAGAGAGATAAAGAGACAGAGATAAAGAGACAGAGACCAAGATAAAGAGAGAGAGATAGATAGACAGAGAAAAGGAGACAGAGATAAATAGACAGAGAGAAAGACAGCGATAAAGAGACAGAGATAAAGAGACAGAGATAAAGAGACAGTGAGGTTTCACAGATATAAAGAGACAGAGATAAAGAGACAGAGATAAAGACAGAGATAAAGAGACAGAGATAAAGAGACAGTGAGATAGACAGATATAAAGAGACAGAGCTAAAGAGACAGAGTGATAAAGAGACAGTGAGATAGACAGATATAAAGAGACAGAGCTAAAGAGACAGAGTGATAAAGAGAGAGATAGAGACAAAGATAAAGAGACAGAGATAGACAGATAAAGAGACAGAGAGATAGACAGATACAAATACAGAGAGATACACAGAGATAAAGAGACAGAGAGATAGACCGAGATAGAGAGGCAGATATATAGACAGAGATAAAGGGGCAGAGATAAAGAGACCGAGATAAATTGACAGTTAGATAAAGAGACAGAGGACCAGATATACTAACGCTTTTGCGCCCACTTCAGGCGTATTTGTTTCGCAAAGTGCGCATAAAAATGGCAAAATGCGCTTTTCGTGTCATGCATGTGCATTCATGGGATGGTCAAGGGGAAAGTGGGAGTGTCACATAAAGAGATGGGAGGGGAAGCGTATTCCGCGTTATGTACAGAAAAAGCGCGCCTCTATCCGCCTCTTAAAAGCAGGTGTAATTTAGGAAGCTGGTTTCCTGGCATATGCCTCCTGGTGAAATGGCAGCAGTAATCCGAGCAAGACGAAGACATAGGCTAAGGAGACGAGATGAAAATATTTTTGCCACAAGAATCACACTTTTTCAGTTGAGTGAAAACGAAATCACTAAGTGTTACAGATTAAGCAGCTTCGCAATATTACAGTTACTGGAAGAAATCAAAGATGACATCGAATCTCCGACTCAGCGTTCACATTCCATTCCAGCAGTTGTTAAACTCCTCGCTACATTACAATGATTAGCATCAGGATCATTTTAAACAGTCATAGCATCAGCAGTGGGAATATCGCAGTCTGCACTCAGCCGTATCATAGTACAAGTACTTGACGCTTTGTTACAGCGCACTAGTCAATACATACATTTCCCCACCACTAATGCTGAAATAACACGCATCAAGCAGGATTTCTTTGACATCGCCAACTTTCCGAACGTCATAGGAGGCCCATTCAATTGCGCGTTTAAATACGCGTAATTTACGGTATAGTGGGTGGGGACAGGCGCTGATTACCTGATGAACTGCAGGTTTGGTACATAACACGCACACTGCGGTTTCACATCAAGCGCTTTCTGCGTCTTGGCCATGACGCTATTAACGCTGCGTTCGCAAATGTACGTACATCTGGCCCAGAGAGATAAAGAGACAGAGAGATAAAGAGACAGAGATAAATTGACAGAGAGAGAGAGAGACAGAGAGATAGAGACAGAGATAAAGAGACAGAGAGATAAAGAGACAGAGATAAAGGGACATAGATAAAGAGGCAGATATAAAGAGACAAAGAGATAAAGAGACAGAGATAAAGAGACAGAGAAATAGAGTCAGAGAGATAGAGGCAGAGATAAAGAGACAGAGATATACAGATAAAAAGACAGAAATAAAGACACAGAGATAAAGAGACAGAGATAAAGAGGCAGATGTTAAGAGGCAGAGATAAAGAGGCATTGATAAAGAGGCAGAGATAAAGAGGCATTTGTAAAGAGACAGAAATAAAGAGACAGAAATAAAGAGACAGAAATAAAGAGACAGAGATAAAGAGACAGAGATAAAGAGACAGAGATAAAGAGACAGAGATAAAGAGACAGAGATAAAGAGACTGTATAAGAGAGGCCCAGCCCATTACCTTCACCCATGCAGTGTTCCATAGCCCTCCTCACTAATGTTAGCGCTGTTGGTTAGTTCTCCCCCTGACCTTGCCTGCTAGCATGTTCAGATGTCCGACAGAGATAAAAGGCCTCATAGGCATTAGTATGCTGCGGTGTGCTACCCTGAAACTGCCTTAATAACATTTTAATAAGGTTTCCACCACAAACCTCCACCTGTGCAGCCAACTGTCACTCTTGCTCTCAGGAGACAGGCCATGTCAGGGATGACCGTTAAAAGGGTTATGTGTTGTGCAGTGAAAACCATATTATTAATCTGTATTTTTCAGACGCATGGCAGAAAACCACAAGCTACATGGACACATTTGAAGTAAGGTGACAGTGTAGGAACTACGCAGATTCTTCCACAATGTTACTTTTTCCAAAGTGTGAGGTTTATTGAATGTGGCCCTGTTCTTTTTTTTTTTACCCTGTGTCTGAACCATTTCACCCATTCAGTTTCTACACTATAGTAGTATCCCCTGCACCAGTCAAACCTTGTTTAAACCAGCCCAGTGCATACATATTGGAGTAACCCGAGGGAATAGAGAGGGTCAAATCTCAGATAGAAGCCTGTGTGTGTGTGTGTGTGTGTGTTTCCCCCAGAGTTCCCAAGGGGAAAGATGGTGTCTGGCAATGCACGCACGCACGCATCCACACACGCACCCCACACACCCACCCACACACTAAAATATAGGTTAGCTGAGGGAGGGTGTTATACTTCTCCTGCTAGGCATATCTGCTCTTTTGATTGCTGCAATTATCACAAACACACAACTAAATGGATTTCGCCTTCATATGAAATAGAATAATTCCACCAAGGAGTTTGAGGATAACCAAGTGTTAACCGATCACATCCAGTAGTGCAAATATTGCCACATTGGGAGCTGGTGTACCCCTAGATAAAAAAAACCTGTATGGAGTACATTCCCGTCCGTAGTGAGGTATTTGACACCACAGTATCTGACACTACAGTACTTCTGCATCACTCCTCCAAGTGCAGACGGAATCCCACTGCCATAAGACAATGATGGAATACTAGAATCAAGTTTATATTCCTGACTATAACGACAATGTACATTACAGTACAGTCAACTCAAATACACGCGATCGGGCACACACACACACACACACACACACACACACACACACACACACACACACACACACACACACACACACACACACAATATGAGGATTGCATGAGAAACCCAGAGAGGAGTCAGGGAGGACCAAGAGTTTTTATTTTTATTTTTTATTTCACCTTTATTTAACCAGGTAGGTCAGTTGAGAACAAGTTCTCATTTGCAACTGCGACCTGGCCAAGACAAAGCAAAGCAGTGCGACAAATAACAACACAGAGTTACACATTAAACAAATAGTCAAAAACACAATAGAAAAATCTATATATACAGAGTGCAAAATGTAGTGCAAAAATGCAGTAAGGTTAGGAGGTAGGACAATAAATAGACTATAGTGGTGAAATAAATTAGAGAATTATCATCATTAACACAGGAATGAAGGATGTGCAAATTATGATGTGCAAATAGAGATACTGGAGTGCAAGATTAGTGAAAATAAACAAAAATAAATATGGGGATGAGGTAGTAGTGTGGGCTATTTACAGAAGGGCTATATACAGGTGCAGTGATCGATAAGCAGCTTTGACAACTGATGCTTAAAGTTATTGAGGGAGATAGGAACCTCTAGCTTCAATGATTTTTGCAATTCGTTACAGTCATTGGCAGCAGCGAACTGGAAGGAATGGCGACCAAAGGAGGTGTTGGCTTTGGGGGTGACCAGTGAAATATACCTGCTGGAACGCATGCTACGGGTGGGTGTTGCTATAGTGACCAGTGAGCTGAGATAGGGCGGGGATTTACCTATTAAAGACTTATAGATGACCTGGAGCCAGTGGGTTTGGCGACGAATATATAATGAAGGCCAGCCAACGAGAGCATACAGGTCGCAGTGGTGGGTAGTGTATGGGGCTTTGGTGACAAAACGGATGGCACTGTGATAGACTACATCCAATTTGCTAAGTAGAGTATTGGAGGCTAGTTTGTAAATGACATGCATGCACTTAGTTTTACTAGCGTTTAAGAGCAGTTGGAGGCCACGGAAGGAGTGTTGTATGGCATTGAAGCTTGATTGAAGGTTAGTAAACACAGTATCCAAAGAGGGGCCAGATGTATACAGAATGGTGTCATCTGCGTAGAGATGGATCAGAGAGTCACCAGCAGCGAGCGCGACATCGTTGATGTATATAGAGAAAAGGGTTGGCCCAAGAATTGAACCCTGTGGCACCCCCATAGAGACTGCCAGAGGATCGGACAATAGGCCCTCCGATTTGACACACTGAACTCTGTCTGCAAAGTAGTTAGCGAACCAGGCAAGGCAGTCACTTGAGAAACCAAGGCTGTTGAGTCTGCCAATAAGAATGCGGTGATTGACAGAGTCGAAAGCCTTGGCCAGGTCGATGAAAACGGCTGCACAGTACTGTCTTTTATCGATGGCGGTTATGATATCGTTCAGTACCTTGAGCGTAGCTGAGGTGCACCCATGACCAGCTCGGAAACCAGATTGCATAGCAGAGAAGGTACGGTGGGATTCGAAGTGGTCAGTTATCTGTTTGTTAACTTGGCTTTCGAAAACTTTAGAAAGGCAGTGCAGGATGGATATTGGTCTATAACAGTTTGGGTCTAGAGTGTCTCCTCCTTTGAAGAGGGGGTGTGATGGCTTGGTTGTGGTAAGGCCTCTTACTCCCACCTAGGGGAGGAGAGAGGCACACAACCAAGTCATCACACCCTATCTAGGGAGATGATCATCCCCAATCAGAGACAGCTGTATAGCGTTGTCTCTGATTGGGGATAGTATATAGGCTCCACACACAGCCACCTGTGTGTGGATCATTGTTCGTGTCTGCCTTGTGTTACCAGCACGTGAGTTACTTTGCTTTGTGTTTGTTTAGTTTTCATGGTTAGATATTTAGTCATCTCCTTTTGTTTTATTTAATGCTTCGTGAGACCATCTCATTAAATAAAAGAGGAATGACACTCCATCAGCGCTCCGTATATCGTCCCATATATCCTACGCACCGTGACAGAATGATCCACCACCCTGGGACGCAACGGGGGATAACTTTAGGAGATATCCTCCTCGGTATGGGGAAAATTACCGAGGAGGAACATTCCTATTATCGCTCGGTGGAGGAAGGCTGGGGTCCGGAGCAGCCGAGGCGCCGGAGACGGAGGACACGTCACCGGGCTAGGTTTGAGGACCAGCCTGGAGCCCAGAAAACCCCTCAAACGGATTTTGGGGGGGGGCTATGGGGGTGGTCGGGGATCGAGGGAGAAGAGCCCCGACCACTGCACTCGTGGGGGTTCCAGGAGGAGCCCCTACAGCCATGGGAGCGGGAGTACATAGAGGAGTCGGAGGAAGACGACGACGATGTGCTTCTGTTCCCTCACTCGTGGGGGTTCCCGGAGGAACCCTCACAGGATGGGGATTGGCGGTGGAGTAGGCACGACAGGGACAGTCGTGCTCCAGCGCCAGTTCCCAGTCCGGTGCCTCCAGCGCCGGTCCAGAGTCGGAGGAGGAGGAAACCGACTCAGCGCACCAAACCATCGGTGCGCAACGCTAGCCCGGTGAGTCCCGTACCAGCTAAACGCACCAACCCAACGGTGCGTTTCCCCAGCCAGGTACAGCCCGCGCCTGCTCCACGCACCAGCCCCATGGTGCGTGTCTCCAGCCCGGAGCGACCCGTGCCAGCTAGACGCACCGACCCAACGGTGCGTTTCCCCAGCCAGGTACAGCCCGTTCCAGCTACTCGCACCAGACCAGTGGTGCGTTCCCCCAGCCCGGTACGGTCTGTGCCTGCTCCTCGCACCCAACCTATGGTGCGTTTCTCCAGCCCGGCGCGACCCGAGCCAGCTCAACGCACCGACCCAACGGTGCGTTTCCCCAGCCAGGTACAGCCCGTTCCAGCTACTCGCACCAGACCAGTGGTGCGTTCCCCCAGCCCGGTACGGTCTGTGCCTACTCCTCGCACCCAACCTATGGTGCGTATCTCCAGCCCGGTGCGACCCGTGCCAGCTCCTCGCACCAGACCTAGGGTGCGTGTCCCCAGTCCAGTACGCCCCGTGCCTACCCCTCGCACGGAGGCTACCGCGACGGTCGCCACCACAGGGCTGGAAACCCTCTTTGCGTCGGTGCCCAGGGTGGGCACGACGTTCAGCCCCGCTGTGGAGCAGGAGCTCCATAGTGTGTCGGTGCCCAGTCTGGGGCCGACAGCCAGCCCAACCACAGGGCTGGAAACCCTCTCCGCGTCGGTGCCCAGGGTGGGCACGACGTTCAGTCCCGCTGTGGAGCAGGAGCTCCATAGCGCGTCGGTGCCCAGTCTGGGGCCGACAGCCAGCCCAACCAGAGGGCTGGAAACCATCTCTGCGTCGATGCCCAGGGTGGGCACGACGTTCAGCCCCGCTGTGGAGCAGGAGCTCCATAGCGCGTCGGTGCCCAGTCTGGGGCCGACAGCCAGCCCAACCAGAGGGTTGGGAACCATCTCTGCGTCGGTGCCCAGGGTGGGCACGACGTTCAGTCCCGCTGTGGAGCAGGAGCTCCATAGCGTGTCGGTGCCCAGTCTGGGGCCGACAGCCAGACCAGCTGCAGGGCTGAAGACCATCTCTGCGTCGGTGCCCAGGGTGGGCACGACGCTCAGTCCCGCTGTGGAGCAGGAGCTCCATAGCGTGTCGGTGCCCAGTCTGGGGCCGACAGCCAGACCAGCTGCAGGGCTGAAGACCACCTCTGCGTCGGTGCCCAGGGTGGGCACGGCATCCAGCCTGAGGTCTCCGGAGAAGGTCAGCAGCCCGAGGCCTCCTGTGACGGTCAGTAGCCTGAAGTCTCCTGTAAAGGTCAGCAGCCTGAGGCCTCCTGTGAAGGTCAGCAGCCTGAGGCCTCCGGAGAAGGTCAGCAGCCCGAGGTCCCCGGTGACGGTCAGCAGCCCGAGGTCCCCAGGGAGGGTCAGCAGCCCGAGAGCTCCGGGGAGGGTGAGCAGACCTGAACCTCCACCGGTGCCCAGTCCGGGGCCGGTCGTCTGCGTCGCTCCAGTGCCGGAGCAGTCCGCTCCACCGGTGCCCAGTCCGGGGCCGGTCGTCCACGTCGCTCCAGTGCCGGAGCAGTCCGCTCCACCGGTGCCCAGTCCGGGGCCGGTCATCTACGTCGCTCCAGTGACGGAGCAGTCCGCTCCACCGGTGCCCAGTCCGGGGCCGGTCATCTACGTCGCTCCAGTGCCGGAGCAGTCCGCTCCACCGGTGCCCAGTCCGGGGCCGGTCGTCTACGTCGCTCCAGTGCCGGAGCAATCCGCTCCACCGGTGCCCAGTCCGGGGCCGGTCGTCTACGTCGCTCCAGAGACGGAGCAGTCCGCTCCACCGGTGCCCAGTCCGGGGCCGGTCATCTGCGTCGCTTCAGTGCCGGAGCAGTCCGCTCCACCGGTGCCCAGTCCGGGGCCGGTTGTCAGCCCCTCTCCAGGGTCGAGGGCTCCCGCACCAGGGTCCAGACAGGACTTGGTGACTGGCGGGAGTACTGAGGGGGGAACCACCGCGCCGGGGTCCGGACCGGACCGGGCGTGCAACGGAAAGGTAGGAGAGAAGCTACTCTCACAGCCTGTGCCACGCCCGGAACCGGAACCGGAGCCCCCACCAGCAACCACCTCAGTACTCCGCCATGTCCCCCCTAGAATTTTGTACAATTTTTTTTTCAGGAGAGGGGGGACTTTTTGTTGTGTGTGCGATCGGGAGTCCGCACCTTGGGGGGGGGTACTGTGATGGCTTGGTTGTGGTAAGGCCTCTTACTCCCACCTAGGGGAGGAGAGAGGCACACAACCAAGTCATCACACCCTATCTAGGGAGATGATCATCCCCAATCAGAGACAGCTGTATAGCGTTGTCTCTGATTGGGGATAGTATATAGGCTCCACACACAGCCACCTGTGTGTGGATCATTGTTCGTGTCTGCCTTGTGTTACCAGCACGTGAGTTACTTTGCTTTGTGTTTGTTTAGTTTTCATGGTTAGATATTTAGTCATCTCCTTTTGTTTTATTTAATGCTTCGTGAGACCATCTCATTAAATAAAAGAGGAATGACACTCCATCAGCGCTCCGTCTACCGTCCCATTACTCCGCATCGTGACAGGGGGATGACCGCGGCAGCTTTCCAATCTCTAGGGATCTCAGACGATACGAAAGAGAGGTTGAACAGGCTAGTGATAGGTGTTGCAACAATTTTGGCTGATAATTTCAGAAAGAGAGGGTCCAGATTATCTAGCCCAGCAGATTTGTAGGGGTCCAGACTTAGCAGCTCTTTCAGAACATCAGCCGTCTGGATTTGGGTGAAGGAGAAGCGGGGGGGGCTTGGGCAAGTAGCTGCCGGGGGTGCAGAGCTGTTGGCCGGGGTAGGGGTAGCCAGGTGGAAAGCATGGCCAGCTGTAGCAAAATGCTTATTGAAATTTTCGATAATCGTGGATTTATCGGTAGTAACAGTGTCTCCGAGCCTCAATGCAGTGGGCAACTGGGAGGAGGTGCTCTTATTCTCCATGGACTTTACAGTGTCCCAGAACTTTTTGGAGTTAGTACTACAGGAAGCAAATTTCTGTTTGAAAAAGCTGGCCTTTGCTTTTCTAACTGACTGTGTGTACTTGTTCCTGACTTCCCTGAATAGCTGCATGTCGCAGGGGCTATTCGATGCTAATGCAGTGCGCCACAGGATGTATTTGTGTTGGTCTAGTGCAGTCAAGTCTGGGGTGAACCAAGGGCTATATCTATTCTTAGTTCTACGTTTTTTTGAAAGGGGCATGCTTATTTAGGATGGTGAGGAAAGCACTTTTAATGAACAACCAGGCGTCCTCTACTGACGGGATGAGGTCAATATCCTTCCAGGATACCTGGGCCAGATCGAATAGAAAGGCCTGCTCGCAAAAGTGTTTTAGGGAGCGTTTGACAGTGATAAGGGGTGGTCGTTTGACCGCTGACCCATTGCGAACACAGGCGATGAGGCAGTGATCGCTGAGATCCTGGTTGAAAACAGAGGAGGTGTATTTGGAGGGCAAGTTAGTCAGGATGATATCAATAATGGTACCCATGTTTACGGATTTAGGGTTGTACCTGGTGGGTTCCTTGATAATTTGTGTGAGATTGAGGGCATCTAACTTAGATTGAAGGACAGCCGGGGTGTTAAGCATATCCCAGTTTAAGTCACCTAACAGTACAAACTCTGAAGATAGATGGGGGGCAATCAATTCACATATGGAGTCCAGGGCACAGCTGGGGGCTGAGGGGGGTCTGTAACAGGCGGCAACAGTGAGAGACTTATTTCTGGATAGGTGGATTTTTAAGAGTAGAAGCTCAAACTGTTTGGGCACAGACCTGGACAGTATGACAGAACTCTGCAGGTTATCTCTGCAGTAGATTGCAACTCCGCCACCTTTGGCAGTTCTATCTTGACGGGAAATGTTGTAGTTGGGGATGGAAATTTCCGAATTTTTGGTGGCCTTCCTAAGCCAGGATTCAGACACAGCTAGGACATCCGGGTTGGCGGAGTGTGCTAATGCAGTGAATAAATCAAACTTAGGGAGGAGGCTTCTAATGTTAACATGCATGAAACCAAGGCTTTTACGGTTACAGAAATCAACAAATGAGAGCGCCTGGGGAATAGGTGTAGTACCGGGGGTTACAGGACCTGGGTTTACCTCTACATCACCAGAGGAACAGAGGAGTAATAGAATCAGTCTAGTGACGTCCACTTCAGTGACCTTCCTGGTGCTGCATCACAGTAACAGGCAGTGGTGGAAAGTACTTAAGTACAAATATTTTAAAGTACTACTTAAGTATTTTTGCGGGGTATCTGTACTTTACTATTTATATTTTTGGCAACTTTTACTTTTTCTTCACTACATTTCTTAAGAAAATAATGTACTTTTTACTCCATACATTTTCACTGACACCCAAAAGTACTTGAGTTGTTTTCTATTAAGGTATCTTTACTTTTACTCAAGTAGGACAATTGAGTACTTTTTCCACCACTGGTAACAGATTAAATAACCAGAGAGTTACTAAAAAATCTACACCCTCCCTAAAATCAACTGTATTACCTAAACCTCCCTTAATCTCATTATATACTGATGCATTATTGAGACACAGAGTGTGTGTCCCAAATGGCACCCTATTCCGTACACTATGATGGGAATCAGAGGGTATGTCCAAAATGGCACCCTATTCCGTACACTATGATGGGAATCAGAGGGTATGTCCAAAATGACACCCTATTCCGTACACTATGATGGGAATCAGAGGGTATGTCCAAAATGGCACCCTATTCCGTACACTATGATGGGAATCAGAGGGTATGTCCAAAATGGCACCCTATTCCGTACACTATGATGGGAATCAGAGGGTATGTCCAAAATGACACCCTATTCCGTACACTATGATGGGAATGCTATGTATGGAAGAGTCCACACATTGTATGATGCGGAAATACTGTATAATTCATGATGCTTGTTTAATTGTTTCCTCTGAGTGTAATCGGCTTATCATGTTTTGAAAAAGGAGTGCAATATGTCCATTCATTTCATGCTACACTCTTGTAAGACTGAAATGCAGAACTCAGAGAGACAGCGAGAGGTGAATTAAAATATAAACATGTAATTTCTGCATTTATAAAAGTGATTTTTGGTGGCCATTTTCTATACAAATAACTTTTTCCAGTAGATATTAGTTTTTCCTTAAAAACTGGAAAACTTTAGTTGAAGTCAAATTAGATTATTCATGCATAGTCGATCACATTTTGTGTTTAGAAAGAACATAATATCGTTGTGTGTTCTCAGACATACAGTATACAGTGTATTTGTCTTGGAACCCCCTCCACATACACCACAGTTCAGATGAGGCAAAATTATATTCACATGTCCCATTCCCCCACCAATGCTTGTATAAAAGATTTCCTTTCAATTACTAATTTCCTAAGTATTCATGGTCCATCATAGACATTGGATGCAACCCAAATGGCACCCAATTCCCTATATACTGTAGTATACTACTTTTGACCAGGGCCCATAGAGGTCTGGTCAAAAGTAATGCACTATAAAAGGAAACGAGGTGCCATTTGGGACGCACACATTTTGGATGGCATCGACAGCCAAAGTGCTCTTGTAACAAAAACCCAAAATATAATCCCCTGAAAAGTGGTGCTGGTTTTCACCTGACTCTTCCCTAAACAGTGAAGGGTGCCGTGTCCTTAAAGGCTCCTTACACCGCCATCACACCGCCATCACTAGAGAAGAAGAAGAAGGAGTGAGATTGGGGAGAATGGAATACGGTCACGCTCTGATAGAGAGTTTAATGGTCGGAGCACAGAGGTGGGAGAGTACCATACTGCTGGAGGGTTTTGTGGTGGCAGAGTGTCTGGTGTATGGTGTGTGTGTGTGTGTGTGTGCATGTGAGTTTGGTGTGTGTGTGTCATCGCAGTCTGACTACTTTTGTTTCAACTTCACAGATCTACAGAGTCCGCTGTTGCCTTCAAAAACTCTCCAAAGAGCAACACAGTACTGTCAACACAATATCTTTCCAGGAGAATATATCAAATATGTACATTTAAAAGGACATCAATCCAGTTTGCGAGAATCCACAACCCCCAAACGAATAGCTGTACCGTATGTCCTTTCCTATTTGAAAGGGCCAACCAGTTGGATTTGTCCAATACTTACACAGCTGTGAGTGGAACAGATGTTAGCTAACCACATCTCCTCCCCGGTAACCATGCTCTCATACAACCCTTATGAATTAACCTCACGTCAGTCATCTAAGTACTGGAACCCATAGAGATCCTATTAAATTACTAGTATTCTAATTCCTAATTAGTATTCTAATTTCAAATTCCTAATTCTATACTGGAACCACAGATGACGCACACACACACACACACACACACACGCACACGCACACGCACACACACACACAGACACACACACACACACACACACACACACACACAGTATAAACACTTGGCACAGATCCTGACACAAACCAGAAAACAAAGAGTGGTTCTGTCTGTACAGGCTTTACCTTTATACGTCCAATAGAAATAATTTCCATACGTTGTACATACAGCAGTAAGTATTTATGTTAGTATGGTATTGTACAGTATGACCATATCAGCAATAACCTAAAATGTTGACCTTCTATGCTGTAATCCATGTCTCAGTCTCCAACTCTGTTTCTTTCTCTATGTTATCTGTCATGCACCTTTATTTCCGGGGACGTGTCTGTGTCTTTTGTTCATACTATCAACATATTGTAGGTAAAGTGTATCTACATGTAGGTAAAGTGTATCTACATGTAGGTAAAGTGTATCTACATGTAGGTAAAGTGTATCTACATGTAGGTAAAGTGTATCTACATGTAGGTAAAGTGTATCTACATGTAGGTAAAGTGTATCTACATGTAAGTAAAGTGTATCTACATGTAAGTAAAGTGTATCTACATGTAGGTAAAGTGTATCTACATGTAAGTAAAGTGTATCTACATGTAGGTAAAGTGTATCTACATGTAGGTAAAGTGTATCTACATGTAAGTAAAGTGTATCTACATGTAGGTAAAGTGTATCTACATGTAGTTAAAGTGTATCTACATGTAAGTAAAGTGTATCTACATGTAGGTAAAGTGTATCTACATGTAAGTAAAGTGTATCTACATGTAGGTAAAGTGTATCTACATGTAGTTAAAGTGTATCTACATGTAAGTAAAGTGTATCTACATGTAGGTAAAGTGTATCTACATGTAAGTAAAGTGTATCTACATGTAGGTAAAGTGTATCTACATGTAGGTAAAGTGTATCTACATGTAAGTAAAGTGTATCTACATGTAAGTAAAGTGTATCTACATGTAGGTAAAGTGTATCTACATGTAGGTAAAGTGTATCTACATGTAAGTAAAGTGTATCTACATGTAGGTAAAGTGTATCTACATGTAGGTAACGTGTATCTACATGTAGGTAAAGTGTATCTACATGTAAGTAAAGTGTATCTACATGTAGTTAAAGTGTATCTACATGTAAGTAAAGTGTATCTACATGTAAGTAAAGTGTATCTACATGTAGTTAAAGTGTATCTACATGTAAGTAAAGTGTATCTACATGTAGGTAAAGTGTATCTACATGTAGGTAAAGTGTATCTACATGTAGGTAAAGAAAACATTACAAGTAGATGAAAATGCATGCATGAATACAAAACAGACACTGAATGTCTGAATTAGTCAATTGTAATCCATTTTCATTAGAATGTCGTGCTGTTGACTTATTGTAGCTTTTCAGCTCCACTGATTAACCAGTTACAGTAGGTAAAATCTTTGTCACACTGAGCTTGTTACTGCAATAGGAAATATTCTCATCAATTGTCCTTTTCAATATTGTCATTATTTGATGAATATGATAATCTTTATTGTATTTTTGTTGTACTCAGATGTCTTGTTTATATTTGACTGCTTCCTCTCTCTATCTCCACATATCTCTCTATTCCCAGCTCCCCATCCCTCTATCACCCGCCTGATCCAGTCTCCCCCTTCCTTCCTTCCTTCCTTCCTTCCTTCCTTCCTTCCTTCCTTCCTTCCTTCCTTCCTTCCTTCCTTCCTTCCTTCCTTCCTTCCTTCCTTCCTTCCTTCCTTCCTTCCTTCCTTCCTTCCTTCCTTCCTTCCTTCCTTCCTTCCTTCCTTCCATCTGTCGTTCTGCCCCTGAACAAGGCAGTTAACCCACTGTTCCTAGGCCGTCATTGTAATTTGTTCTTAACTGACTTGCCTAGTAAAATAAAGGTTAAATATAAAAATAAAAATAAAAAATAAATAAAAATAATAATTAAAATCTCTCGCTCTCAGTTTCAATTCAATTTCAATTTAAGGGGCTTTATTAGCATGGGGAAAGATATGTTTACATTGCCAAAGCAAGTGAAATAGATAATAAACAAAAGTGAAAAATGTACAGTAAACATTGCATTCTCTCTCTCTCTCTCTCTCTCTCTCTCTCTCTCTCTCTCTCTCTCTCTCTCTCTCTCTCTCTCTCTCTCTCTCTCTCTCTCTCTCTCTCTATGTCTCTCCAGCCTTACTGACCTTTGACCTCCCAAATAAGCTTTGCCCCACTTATCATCACTCCCTCCCAGTAGAGGGGTGACTGAGACTGGACCTGGGTATGGTTCAGCTGGGGTTAGTGGGGTTGGGGTTGGGGATGTGGCTGGGGTTGGTGGAGCTGGAGCTAGGACTGGAGATAGGACTAGGGCTAGGAATGGAGCTAGGACTGGGGTTTATATTAACGTGTCCTAAATGGCAGGTCAGGACTAAAAACATGGAGTATAGATACAGATATTAACAGAACCAAATATATCTTCTTTCTGTGATAGGTTTGGTTTATTTGGTGGTCAAGCATTAATATTATCGTCCGGTGTTTGGCCGGGGTAGGCCGTTATTTTAAATAAGAATTTGTTCTTAACTGCCTTGCCTAGTTAAATAAAAGTAAAAAAGTATTTTAAATTATCCATTGGCGCATGAATGACAACCTATACATTATGCCCCAATATTGCATAGATGGAAAACATCTGTTACAAGTCAATGTCTAAGATAGTGTAGTGTCTGGCCAGGTCTATTGTGTTCAACTATCTGCTTTTCCCTCAACTATCTGCTTTTCGTTTCTAATACTTTTTCCTACCAAGGTTCCCAAGCAGAGGAACACTGAACCATTATCCCTTTTCAATCAGAGTTACCAGTCAAGCACAAAGTCATGTCAATTCAGACTGAGGAGGGTTAGTGATCAGCCTTGTTTGACCGTGCCCTGCCCCCGTAGATCCAGTTTGAATGGGGTTATTGTGAGGCAATCTATTCATTCTAAGACTCAATCATGGACACTCTTACTGACAGTTGTGGCTGCTTTGCCTGATGTATTGTCATCTCTACATACTTGCCCTTTGTGCTGTTGACTGTTCCCAATAATGTTTCTACCATGTTTTGTACTTCTACCATGTTGTGTTGCTACCATGTTGTTGTCATGTTACGTTGCTACCATGCTGTGTTGTCATGTGTTGCTGCCTTGCTATGTTGTTGTCTTAGATATCTCTTTATGTAGTGTTGTTTTGTCTCTCTTGTCGTGATGTGTGTTTGGTCCTATATTTATATTTTATTTATTTTTATTTATTTTTATTTTTAATCCCAGCCCCCGTCCCCGCAGAAGGTCTTTTGCCTTTTGGTAGGCCGTCATTGTAAATAAGAATTTGTCCTTAACTGAAACCTATTTGCTTCTCTATGTAGCCATGGTCAGAGTCTGACAGTTCTTTTCTGTCTGTTTCTGGTGGTGGTTTGTGTTGGATCCCTAATTAGAGGCAGCTGCTGTGCATCGTCTCTAATTAGGGATCCTACATAGGTTTGTATGTTCCACACCGGGGATGTGGGTCATTATCGTTATGTATATTTCGCAAGTCACGGAGAAAAAGAAGAGTGAGTACGTTTTGTATTACGTTGCTGGTTTGTTTTTTGTAAACGCTCGTAATTCTTTTTGTTTGTTTAGTTCGTACATTTTATTATATATTACATAGTACAATAAATATGTCAAACTACTATCCCTGCGCTGCGTCTGTATATGCACCCTCTCGTGACAACGCACAATGTATGCATGCACTCCCATGCAAATGCCCACACACCTACTTCTTAATATTAGCTAGAATTGGGCAGAATTTTACTGAATAATCCAACTGAATAATATGGTATTCAGTTTAGGAATGTCATCTTTAATGATATGTATAACTCTACCCAGAGAGTTGAATTCAGGTTAGGAATGTAATCTTTAATGATATATTTAACTCTAAATAGAGAGGGGTCTGAACCAGATGTGTGTTTGGGTTTTCAGGTAGCTAGTTATTTCAGACCACTGTCAATATTCACTCAGATGAATGAGCAGCAACCGCTGAGTGCAGGGAGTCTGGACTGATACCAAGTGGCTGTCTGCTGGAGACAGGTGAAACAACTGACTCACACACACACACACACACACACACACACACACACACACACACACACACACACACACACACACACACACACACACACACACACACACACACACACACACACACACACACACACACACACACACAAGGACCAGACATTGAGGAAAGGGTTTTCCCGTGTTTTTTTGTCTTTCAGAATCCAGCCCCAATATTGCGACCACTGCTGTTTACAGTATAGAGACACAACATGGTATAGAACAGAGGTGGGTAGTCACTAGCTCACATCTATACTAGGTACAGAATCTCACCATCATAAGAGACATAACACATTGACTCCGTTTATTATCATCATACATAGTCTACTGGACACTCTAAGAAAAAAGGGTTGGAACCCCAGGTAGAACCCTTTTGGGTTCCATGTAGAACCCTCTGTGGTTCTACTTGGAACCAAAATTGTTCAACAAAGGATTCTCCTATGGGGACAGCCAAATAACCCTTTTAGGTTCTCGATAGCACGGAAGTCATCCTCACGCTCCCAACCACGTTGTATACATCAAAATGACTCCTCCATTCACATCTCCCAACCTGCCGCCACGCTCTCTCCCTAAGGACTCTGGGTAAACGCCTATTAGGGTTGACGATAAACAGAAAAAAACATGCATGTTAATTATATTAGGTAATTTCGATAATTATTTAATTCTGCAAATGCTTGTTATGTGAATACATTAGAGAGGAGAGAATAAGTGGGTCTTTCAAAGAGTGCTATGCTGAGGTCACGGGTGGTTCTGACTGCACATCAACATGAATACATGAATTGTTTTCTATTCCACTGTGTTGACTGAGAGCATGAGGATAATATACAGGCTTGTGTCTCATGTCCATTTTGTTTGGACGGCAGGGTAATCATCCAGGTGTATCTATAAGCATTGACTAGGCCTGAAATTCTGTGTGTTTCAAGTCGGTGTGTCAAATTGAATTGTTCAAATGGAAGTAGGCTTTGATGCTGAAATATTTGTGAAGGTTTCCCATAATGCAATGTTTCCTAGTCTTTGTTGTAGCTCTGAATTTGCACACATCATTTAACCATGCAGCCAATCCTCAATGGTTGTTTCTGGACGGGACCCTTTACTCTTTTACAACAAACACACCAGACAGAAAGTGCTTGAGCAGCAATACTATGACATCACTTCCTCCTGCACACTGGGTCAACAGAGATATGTTAGGAAAGCATACATACAGAACCGACGGCGAAACAGATCCCTCCTTCATGCAGCTGTTTCTTCCTCTGCCTCCCCTGAGTGTGTGTATGTGTGTGTGTATGTATGTGTGTGTGTGTGTGTGTGTGTGTGTGTGTGTGTGTGTGTGTGTGTGTGTGTGTGTGTGTGTGTGTGCGTGCGTGTGTGTGTACTCTCTGGTTCCTGGAAAAGTGAGGGATTGAGTTACACTCTGTGGTGAGGCAAGATGCTGACAACGTTTATTCCTTTCCTTTCAACCCTCCTCTCTCTCTCTCTCTCTCTCTCTCTCTCTCTCTCTCTCTCTCTCTCTCTCTCTCTCTCTCTCTCTCTCTCTCGCTCTCTCTCAGCCAATTGGCAGTCACTACAAAGATTTGTGTTTTAATGAGTATACTATAGTAGATACTTTCTCATATCATACCTCTATTCTACTATAGTAGATACTTTCTCATATCATACCTCTATTCTACTATAGTAGATACTTTCTCATATCATACCTATATTCTACTATAGTAGATACTTTCTCATATCATACCTCTACTCTACTATAGTAGATACTTTCTCATATCATACCTCTACTCTACTATAGTAGATACTTTCTCATATCATACCTCTACTCTACTATAGTAGATTCTTTCTCATATCATACCTCTACTCTACTATAGTAGATTCTTTCTCATATCATACCTCTACTCTACTATAGTAGATACTTTCTCATAGCAAGGTTGGGACATTTACAGTATAATAAACTAAGAATTATTGGATTTATTGCTGTCTACAGCTTTCTACTTTTAATAATGTTGCCACTCAATACAAAAATCCCATTTCATTCGTATCAATCTAATCTCCTCCTTGCTTTCTGCTGAGTATACAGTAGAGAACTGAAGGCCAAGACTAAATTAAGTCCTTTGTATGAGTCTCTAGTGAATAGTACGTTTTCTTGTTAAGCAATTTTTCAGGAGGGTTTTTTCGGCTCTATTGGCTACAATCCCCTTCTATGAGGATCATGAAAGGCAACAGTGACTTAAAATTCTGTGTGTGTGAGTGTGTGTGTGTGTGTGCATGTGTGCGTGTGCGTGCGTGTGTGCGTGTGCGTGAGTAAGCACATATGTGTAAGCATGCGCCCGCACGTGTGTATATATGTGTGTGTGATATATGTGTGTGTGTGTGTGTGTGTGTAATCCTGCCCTGAAGCATTACTATTGTATTAGCAGTTGGAACATGTAGCCTTTTGCTCTCGACTCAATGTCCAACAGAACACATACAGACTAGTTATATACTGCTTCAATTCTCGGGCACTGGGTGAAAATAACCTTAGGATATAAAAATTAATTATTACATTTTTAGGGCAGCAGAAGAAAATGTAACTTTATAATCAGCATTGGTGTGTCATGATAATGTCAAAATATAGAAGATGACCTATCAAAGAATGGGATAAAATGCAAGTGAAGTGTAAGATAACTCAAAGGCTGTGTCAGGCTCTGGCCATAGAGAAGCAAATAGGCTTCTCTTTGTAGCTATGGTCAGAGTCTGACAGTGTCGTTCTTTTCTGTTTCTGTGTGGGGTTTGGGTTGGATCCCTAATTAGAGGCAGCTGCACCGCATTGTCTCTAATTAGGGATCCCATATATGTTGAGTCTGTCCTTCACTCTGGTGTGGGTCGTTGTCGTTAAATGTCGCAGTCACGGTGAGAAGTAAGTGTGCCTTTTTTTACGTCCGTTCATTTCGTGTGTTTTGGTGAACGTGACGTTGGTTTATAGTGTGTTTGTGTCCTGGAGTTCGCCATTGGTTTTGGATTATACATAGTATAAATAAAAAAACTATGTCGAACTACTATCCCTGCGCTGCGTCTTGGTCTGTCTCTGCACCCCCGCTGATTGATATCACTTGATATCAGTTCAATCTGAGGATAATGTGAGTGTGTATTATGACCGATCAGGTTTCAAACCTGGCTCATATCCAAAACACAAGCTTGCATTAGCCTGCTGAGCTAAAGCCTAGGTAGTAGATCTAACATGGGTCTTCAGCATCTCAGTGAAGGATTGTTGCTCTAGGATCAGGTCCATGTAATCTTATTGTGATTTCAAAAGCAAAACTGATCCTACATCAGCACTCCTAATCTAAGACACTTGATACATACGGCTCCAGGTCTCAGGAAAGCTTCCTCCCCACAGTCACCAGTCATGTGAGTGTAGATCACTGAACCAACTCATCTACAGCTGCATACTGTTACCTGGTAACCCTCTGTCATATGGTGGCTAGACACATCCTTACACATGTAGTATATAGACACACACATATCCCTATTGCCAGAGTTCCTCTGACGGTTTTTCAGGTCAAAGGTCTTCCCAGAGAACCCGTCTGGCTGGCATCCTGACAGAGAGTGTGTCCTAGAGCCAAAATAAACATCCACACTGGCCAAGGAGCTGACCCCCTCCCCCCTCCCCTCTGCTTTTTCTCCATGTTGCAGAATTAGGTCAGCAAATTAAAGTTACAAATATAGAGGTCTATGTCAGATAGGAGAGAGAGAGAGAGACAAATAGCGAGAGGGGGAGAGAGGGAGAGGAGGGGTAGGGAGGGAGAGAGAGAAAGAGGTAAAGAGAGAGACAGCGAGAGCGAGAGAAGAGAGGGTGCGGGAGAGGGAGAGGGAGAGGGAGAGAAGGAAGGAAGGGAGGGAGGGAGGGAGGGAGGGAGGGAGGGAAGTAAGGAAGGAAGGAAGGAAGGAAGGAAGGAAGGAAGGAAGGAAGGAAGGAAGGAAGGAAGGAAGGAAGGAAGGAAGGAAGGAAGGAAGGAAGGAAGGAAGGAAGGAAGGAAGGAAGGAAGGAAGGAAGGAAGGAAGGAAGGGGGAGAGAGAAAGGTAGAGTAAGAGGGGAGAGAAAGAGAGAAAGGGGGAGAGAGGGTGAGATTAGAGGAGAGACTAGAGAGGAACGGGATAACAGCCTTGTTTGTGATAATGGCATATAATGGCACATCTATACTATAACATTATGTCTAGAGTTAACGTGAATGATGAATCCAGCTCAGTTAAGGCATGCCTTTCAAATCTGAAGACCCCATGCTGTTGTGGAGTGTGATTAAGATAGTAACTTGCTGTCAATGTCAACGATCAGTACTTTTTTATAGGAACTCCTTTCATCGTTTCTTCTCCAACGATTAATGACAAAGTTGTCTACTACAAGTGTGTTTGAAATGAAAGGTACAAAATGAAAATGTGTAGCCAAGCTGCTTATAGTGCTTACTGTATATGGCAGTTCTTCAACCATGGTTCTACTACTTCTACTACCACTACTACTACTACTACAACTACTACTACTACTACTAGTACTACTACTACTACTATTACTACTACTATCACTATCACTACTACTACAACTACTACTACTACTACTACTACAACTACTACTATCACTATCACTATCACTACTACTACTACTATTACTACTACTATCACTATCACTACTACTACTACTACTACTACTACTACTACTACTACTACTACTACTACTATCACTATCACTACTACTACTACTATTACTACTACTATCACTACTACTACTACTACTATTACTACTATCACTACTACTACTACTATCACTACTACTACTATTACTACTACTACTACTACTACTACTATCACTACTACTACTATCAATACTACTACTATCAATACTACTACTATCAATATGTCAGGCTCTGGCCATAGAGAAGCCTATTTGCTTCTCTATGTAGCTATGGTCAGAGTCTGACAGTGTCTATTCTTTTCTGTTTCTGTGTGGGTTTTGGGTTGGATCCCTAATTAGAGGCAGCTGCACCGCATTGTCTCTAATTAGGGATCCTATATATGTTTGTATGTCCTACACCTTTGTGTGGGTCGTTATTCCTCCAGTCACGGGCGAAGTAAGTGTGCATTTCCGTTTGTGTCGTGTTTGTTGTTTTGTGGTGTATAGTTCGTCCATGTCTAATTCTATACATAGTATATTAAAAACAATGTCGAACTACAGTCCCTGCGCTGCGTCTTGGTCCATGTTTGCACCCTTTCGTGACACAATACTACAACTACTACTACTATCAATACTACTACTACTACTACTACTACTACTACTACTACTACTACTACTACTACTACTACTACTACTACTATCACTACTACTACTACTACTATCACTACTAGTACCACCACTACTACTACTACTGCTTCTATCACTACTAGTACCACCACTAATAATAATAATATTATCACTAATACTACAACAACTACTACTATCACAACTACTACTATTACTACTACTACTACTACTATTACGACTACTACCACTATGACTACTGTCACTACTACGTCTATGACTACTATTGTCTAATACTACTCGCTACATTGACCACATTGTTCTTGATGGCCATGAGACTCAACTGATACACTCCCACTGCTACATCGGCCATCTAAGCAGCATCTTAGTGAGGCAGCAACATGCAAGGCTTGTGTATTTAGAACTTTCCATACAATTTGAGTCTAATTGGTTCTATTAAGGTAGTTACTTGGAGTCTAGGTAGCTGTGCAGTATGCCACACATCTTCATGTTAAGTGCATGTTTCCTGTTTCATTGGTCAGGTTAAGAATGGCCCATTCATTCATGCAGTCTGCTTGGCTTTCATGTGGCTCTGAAACACGGACCAGGCAAATATTCATAACATCCCATGTTAACAGAGCCTGTCTATGTGTGCTCCATCCCTCCAACGTACAGGCACACGCACTGTGCGCACGCACGACCAGAGAAATAATCAGGAATGGCACCACACCTCTGGAAAAATGTTAGCCAGCTACCATTCACCCATCAACTCTGAAGGCTTACAAAAATAATACACACACACACACACACACACACACACACACACACACACACACACACACACACACACACACACACACACACACACACACACACACACACACACACACACACACACACACACACACACACACACACACACTCACTCCCCACCCTCCTATCAACAGTATTATTGAGTCTGAGAGCTTTACATAAATAAACCCAGATATTTTCCTGTAGCTCCAGTTACATGGGGAGGATAGAGGGGGTTAAAGGGCCGGAAGATGGTTTGACTTATATATAGTTTTAGGGGATTGAGAAGGGCATCAAAAGCTCGGCATGGAAGAGATAAAAGACAAGAAGCAAAGAATAGGGCTCTGGTCAAAAGTATTTACATATTAACATTTCAGGGCTCTGGTCAAAAGTATTTACATATTAACATTTCAGGGCTCTGGTCAAAAGTATTTACATATTAACATTTCAGGGCTCTGGTCAAAAGTATTTACATTTTAACATTTCAGGGCTCTGGTCAAAAGTATTTACATATTAACATTTCAGGGCTCTGGTCAAAAGTATTTACATATTAACATTTCAGGGCTCTGGTCAAAAGTATTTACATATTAACATTTCAGGGCTCTGGTCAAAAGTATTTACATATTAACATTTCAGGGCTCTGGTCAAAAGTATTTACATATTAACATTTCAGGGCTCTGGTCAAAAGTATTTACATATTAACATTTCAGGGCTCTGGTCAAAAGTATTTACATTTTAACATTTCAGGGCTCTGGTCAAAAGTATTTACATATTAACATTTCAGGGCTCTGGTCAAAAGTATTTACATTTTAACATTTCAGGGCTCTGGTCAAAAGTATTTACATTTTAACATTTCAGGGCTCTGGTCAAAAGTATTTACATTTTAACATTTCAGGGCTCTGGTCAAAAGTATTTACATTTTAACATTTCAGGGCTCTGGTCAAAAGTATTTACATTTTAACATTTCAGTCATACAGTCATCTCAAGGTACAGTGGGGTATTTGATACACTGCCGATTTTGCAGGTTTTCCCACTTACAAAGCATGTAGAAGTCTGTAATTTTTATCATAGGTACACTTCAACTGTGTGCATGTATTTTATTTATGTCAATGAATATTAAGCCTATTCAGACATCCATAACTACATCATTATATTGTATCCTGTCATTAATTTTATCCATCCATATTCATAAATATTACCATCTGCTTTAACAGCTGCCAAACACTACTGGTTGGTTGCTTTCTTTGGGTGGTTATAATAAGCGTAGGCCGCTCTAATGCTACTTGATGCCTCTTCTTAGTGCTAAGTATATTCCTGAAAACTACTAGTATCTTAAACTTAAATGATACAAACTAAGGAATATTGGGATGTTAGCTCCAGGTAGAAGTTTTCATTTTTCTAAAACGTTGCCCTTAGGCATAGATCGAGGATCCGTTTACCTAATTCCCACAAAACTGACCTGAATCAAGGGGCTCCCAGATAGCACATAACGTTCTGAGATCCATATGTAGCTTAGAGCTTGGTGAGAGCGTGGTTGTTCTATGGTTATTTTGCATACAACCTTCCCACATATTTCTGGGGATGGTGCAGGATAGTTGCTTGGCTATGGAACATTCTCAGCACATTTACAGAACTTGACAAAAAAACATTACTTTCATAGTATTTCATTACTTTAACATGGTTACATTTCATTAAAATGTTGGTAACGTTCTAGGAACATTCTCCAACAGGTTTGACATTGGGAATGTTCTAAAATATTTCAGAGAGCTTTCAGAAACAACGTTCTTCTGTGGGAATTTCAGTACTTCATCATAACGTTTTCTACAGGTTTCCTCGTGGTTACCTCGTTGTCAGGCTCTGGCCATAGAGAAGCCTATTTGCTTCTCTATGTAGCTATGGTCAGAGTCTGACAGTGTCTTTCTTTTCTGTTTCTGCGTGGGTTTGGGTTGGATCCCTAATTAGAGGCAGCTGCACCGCATTGTCTCTAATTAGGGATCCTATATATGTTAAGTCTGTAATTCACTCTGGTGTGGGTCGTTGTCGTATTATGTTCGCAGTCACGGTGAAATGTAAGTGTGCGTTTGTTACGTCCGTTCATTCGTGTTTGTTTTGTGAACGTGACGTTTTGTCTGTAGTGTTTGTTTTCGGTGTTGTTCGTCAGTTGTCGTTTTGGTATATACATAGTAAACAATAAATGTCGAACTATAATCCCTGCGCTGCGTCTTGGTCATTCCCACACCCACCTCGTGACACTCGTGGTTATATTTAAAGTCATGTTCTCAAATAGTTCTGAGGACGTTAAGAAAACTTTCCATAAAAACTACAAGAAAACTTTAGTAACATTCTAAGAATGTTATTTAAAAGGGAGTGGCTCTTAATCTGTGGCAGGATCTTTTTCAAATAAACAGCAATAGCCACCACAGTGTCAAAAATGATTTTGTCATGAGTTCAGTACCATTTGCTTGATTTTGCAGATCCTTGACTATGGTGTATCGTAATTAGCTATCTAGCTAAAATTAGCATGCAAGCTCTAGTCTAGTCCAATGGAAACCAATGGAAACCGATTATGGCTATGTGGATAGGTAGATGACCAGAGGTGACAGTGAGGTTCATATGAGATTTAAATAAAATGAAATCAAATTGTATTTGTCACACGGGCTAAATACAACAGGTGTAGTAGGTCTTTCCGTGAAATGCTGACTTACAAGCTCTTAACCAACAATGCAGAGTTTTTTTTTTATTAAGAAAATATTTGCTACGAAAATAAATACAAAATTAAATAAACTAAAGTAAAAAAAAAACAGGGGTATCGAGTCAATGTGCGGAGGTACAGGTTAGTTGAGGTAATTGAGGTAATATGTACATGTAGCTATGGGTAAAGTGACTATGCATTGATAATAAACAGCAGGTAGCAGCAGCGTAAAAAAGGGGGTCAATGTAAATAGTCTGGGTATCCGTATGATTAACTGTTTAACTGTCTTAAGGGGGGTAAAAGCTGTTAAGGAGCCTTTTGGACCTAGACTTGGCGCTCTGGTACCGCTAACCGTGTGGTAGCAGAGAGAACAGTCTATGACTTGTGTGGCTGGAGTCTTTGACAATTTTTAGGGCCTTCCTCTGACACCGCCTGGTACAGAGGTCCTGGATGGCAGGAAGCTTGGCCCCAGTGATGTACTGGGCCATATGTACTACCCTCAGTAGCGCCTTGCAGTCAGATGCCGAGCAGTTGCCATACCAAGCAGTGATGCAACCATTCAGGATGCTCTCGATGGTGCAGCTGTAGAACTTTTCTGAGGACCCATGCCAAATATTTTTGGTCTCCTGAAGGGGAATAGGCATGCTCGGCACTCATTTTCCTGTAGTCCATGATCAGCTCCTTTGTCTTGCTCACCTTGAGGGAGAGGTTGTTGTCCTGGCACCACACTGTCAGGTCTCTGACCTCCTCCCTGTAAGGCTGTCTCATCATTGTCGGTGATCAGGCCTAACACCGTTGTGTTGTCTGCAAACGTAATGATGGTGTTGGAGTCGTGCGTGGCTATGCAGTCATGGGTAAACAGGGAGTACAGGAGGGGACTAAGCATGCACCCCTGAGGGGCCCCTGTGTTGAGGATCAGCGTGGCAGATGTGTTTTTGCCTAGCCTTACCACCTGGGGGCGGCCCATCAGGAAGTCCAGGATCCAGAGGGAGGTGTTTAGTCCCAGGGTCCTTAGCTTAGTGATGAGCTTTGAGGGCACTATGGTGTTGAACACTGAGCTGTAGTCAATGAATAGCATTCTCACGTAGGTGTTCCTTTTCTCCAGGTGGTGCTCCAGTCCGGTCAAGGGAGGAAGAACGGGCCCAAAGACCAACAAGCCAGTCGTCAAACAGCGGCCACCCCAGCAGCATCGAACCCCTGTGCTTCACTGCCCCAGCAGGCCAGACAACCGTTCAAGCCGTCCACAGCCAGTGCTCCTAAACAGCCACAGCCTGCCTCAGCCCTGACCACTGTGCCTGCTGTCCTTCCCTCCGCTGAGATGACCGAAGCCATAAGCGACTTATGGCGACGCAGCAGCGACGGCCTCGACCCACAGCAGCAGCACCAGTTGAAGTATCTCTACTTATGGCCATACCTGCACGGCAGCCATTTGCTCATCCGCACCGACCACGCCTCACTCGCCTGGCTCCTGAACTTTCAACATCCTGAAAGCCAGGTGGCTTGGTGGCTGGAGGCCCTCCAAGAGTATGACTTTGATATCCAGTATCGGGCGGGGCGACATCATGGCAACGTGGCCGCCCTTGCGCGGCTGTGGAGTGCCGTTACTGCCAGCGGCAAGAGGAACGAGACCAATCGACGCCGAAGGTGGCAGCGGTCCAGACTGTCAGCAATGAGGAGGGGTGGCTTCCACTGACCCCTCAACAGTTGGGGCAACAGCAGGAGGCAGACGAGACCCTGGCTTTGGTGAGAAGCTGACTGGAGACGGGGCGGCGGCATGAGTGGGCGGTGGTGTCAGCGCTGGGGCCCGAGGTAAAGGCCTACCACTCTCAAAGGGGTAACTCCGAGCTCCATGACAGGGTGGAAGTACAGGAGGTGGCAAGCTCCCAGACGAGTGCACAACCTCCTGCAGTTGCTGGTGCCCCGCATGCTCCGTCCCCAGGTCCTCCAGTTTGTCCACGGCTCGGTGGGGGCGGGGCACTACGGGAACACCAAGACACTCCACCGCCTCCGGGGGCGGTTTTACTGGCCTGGCTGTGGACAAGACATGGAGCTACACGTGCACTGCTGCAACTCCTGCACTGCACAGAAGGGGCCAACTCAGCGCTCCCATGCCCCACTGCAGCAGTACTTGGTGGGGGCCGATGGAGCGAGTAGGGGTGGATATTCTTGGGCCCTTCCCGGTCACCGCCATCTGCCCTTGGTTCTGTGGTCTGCTGTCCTCATGTTCGGGCGGGAGGTCCGGACACCAGTGGACTTGGTGTTTACATACACTCAATTAGTATATCTCCAAAAAGTTTGATCTTTGTCCCCATGTGCAGTTGCAAACCGTAGTCTGGCTTTTTTATGGCGGTTTTGGAGCAGTGGCTTCTTCCTTGCTGAGTGACCTTTCAGGTTATGTCAATATAGGACTCTTTTTACTGTGGATACTTAAATAGCTAAATGTGTGTATGATATAATTTAGGGTAATAATAGTAATTCCCACAAAATACAGTCCTTTAATTACAGATAAATGCTCGTATTGCACATTCAATATACTAAAAGATACAACCGACAGGATACTAATATGCAGTCCTGAGTGAATGACTAAGTAAGTTCAGTCCAAGAATTAATTACAATATTGCATGTGATATGATATAACAACTGTACATGAATATGTATATACAGACCTGAATGAATAAATAAGTGAATGAGTGATTACAGACCAGAGTTACTCACGGATGGATGCATAATTGTTAAACTAGGTCCTAACACCCCAAAAGTTCCAGGTCTACAGTATGTTGACGACGGCACGGCACCCCGGTGATGCATTAAATAGTCTAACAGCCGCTGGCAGGAAGGACTTCCTGTAGCGCTCTCTGGCACACCGTGGTGGGATCAGTCTGTGACTGAAGTTAATCCTCTGCGTCATAACCATGGCATACAGAGGGTGGGTGACGTTGTCCATGATGGCCAGCAGTTTGGCCAGGATCCGTCTCTCCGCCACCTCCTCTAGAGTGTCAAGGCTAATCCCCAGAACAGAGCTAGCCTTCCTGATCAGCTTATTCACCCGAGAAGCATCACCGGCTTTTATGTTGGCGCCCCAGCACACCACTGCAAAAAATACACAGACTTTTAGAAGGTATGCAGTAGTTTACTGCACACGAGGCAGGATGTTTTCCACAGCACAGGGACCCTATCTAGGCTCAGGCTAAGGTTGAAGCGTCGCTGGAGTATTCCACACAGTTGGTCAGCACAGACCCTAAGCACCCTTGGGCTGATGCCATCAGGGCCCGCCGCTTTCCACTGATGTAGTCTCTCCAGCTCTCTCTTCAACTGTCAGTTGTATCTTTTTTTCATTGCTTTTAGTATATTGAATGTGCAATATGTGCAGTTGTCTGTAATTAAACCCTGCGCACTAAGGACTGTATTTTAAGGGAATTACTATTTTTACCCCAAATTATAACATACACACATTTAGCTATTTAAGTATCTCTTCCTGTCATTTACCTGTACAGTCAATGCAACCATGCAAATATTCACTTACCTGTAAATGTAACTATATTTACCTGTACAGTTAATTTAACCATGGAAAATATTCACTTACCTGTTCATTTAACCAGTATGTCTATTAAGTAAACTATTATTACCCTCACTCATATCATATACACTTTTAGCTATTGAAGTATTTCTCTGCCATCGACCTGTATAGTATAGTTAACCATCCAACATCCACCAATGTATAGTGTACATATTCAGCCAACCCCCCATACTATGCAATGTCTTTGTATAGCTTTTTTAGCACTCCAGACATCTTGTATTTCTATACTTTTTCATACTGCCGCTCTATGTATCATGTATCATGTAACTGTCTTGTGTATTTTCGTTATGGCATTTTGCACCTGCCCTATGTTTTGTTGTAGCTGCTTGACAAAGAAATGTCCCCTCTGGGATCAATAAAGTATCTATCTATCTATCTATCTATCTATCTATCTATCTATCTATCTATCTATCTATCTATCTATCTATCTATCTATCTATCTATCTATCTATCTATCTATCTATCTATCTATCTATCTATCTATCTATCTATCTATCTATCTATCTATCTATCTATCTATCTATCATTGGGAACATGATTCATTTTATTATGTGTGTTGAAAATGAGGACTCTTGGCATATGGATATAAATGTCGATTCTGTGATTAAAGTTTAAATGAAGGTATGATTACGAAAACATTGTAACTTTAAGGGTTTCCAAACTGTCTATATGATGTCTACGTTCTTTACGTTTGGTATGAAATATCCAGATTAAAGAGAATGTTTTTGTGACGATAAAACTGTGATTTTAGCTGTTTACACAAGACCATAGTAATTCTAATGCTTTGCTTGCCCAATCTACGCTCAGGGAAATCAGATAAGGGGGTGGTAAATGACAGAAACGCCTTCTCCTGCCTGGAAAGGTCTAAAACCTGTGAGGTTCAAATCTTCTCGCTTGACACGAGGACATTGGTGCTGCAGCCGGAGGTCTACGATAAGTCACGACCTTCACAAAAAGACAACACGTGGTTTCCACAGAGGAACTCTGAAACAATCAACGCTATGGTCAACGACTGTATTTAAGAAGGTGAATTCGAGCAGAACCAACCGGTTATTCTCTAAAAAGTAATTGCTTGTCTACACTGACCACATCCGAAAACTGTGGGGATATTGACACGGCTGATTAGCCATCTCCAGGTACGAGTCCTATAGGAAGCAGACACCGAAAGGAAAGGACATCGTGACATCTTGTGGACAATCAGAGACTCACACCAGAGACCGGTACCCATCAGAGGTGTTGCCAGCCAGCACCGAACAGAGGGAAGCAGGGCACAAGTAAATTCATGCATTATATTCTGTATTAAGGCTAGGCTCAGCGTAGTTTTGTATTGCATTTTGTTGCTCTGTCTATTTCTCTACCATGCTCTCTCTCTCTCTCTCTCTCTCTCTCTCTCTCTCTCTCTCTCTAAATCTCCATCGGGTGTAGCCCGTGTAATATTGAACAGATCCGCCAGGGACCTGTTATTGTATTAGAACCCTTTTTCTATAACCGTTACTGTGTATCCTGTAATATCATTGTCACGAGAGGGTGCAGAGAGAGACCAAGACGCAGCGCAGGGATAGTAGTTCGACATTGATGTTTATTTGTACTATATATAATAGAACAAATGGCGAACTACAAGACACAAACACTATAAACTACCGTCACGTTCACCAAAAACACACGAAATGAACGGACGTAAAAAAAAGGCACACTTACTTCTCACCGTGACTGCGACATACATCGATAACAACCCACCCCAAGTGAAGGACAGACTCAACATATATTGGATCCCTGATTAGAGACAACGGGTAGCAGCTGCCTCTAATTAGAGATCCATCCAAAACCCAGAAAGGAACGACACTGTCAGACTCTGACCATAGCTACATAGAGAAGCCTATTGCTTCTCTATGGCCAGAGCCTGACAATCATTTAGTTAGTAAATAAATCATTTGAACCAATTTGTGTATACGGTAGGATCAGTTTGCGCTGGGGTTTGTGCAGATTGACGGACTCATGACCGTTCTAGGAGGATACTGATGAGGCAACATTCATTGAATAAGGGCTGCTATATATTGGAAGATTGGACAAACATTTGAGTTAAATTCGGAGAGTAGGAACTCAGTGGAATACATTTCTCTCCGTGGTGCCCCTGGAATTAATGCAGGATTAATTTAAATCCCATAATTAGACGTAGGTAATTATTCAATAAATAGTAGTCACCATTTTAATGATAGATAGAGTTACGACAAGAGCTTGCATTCATCCCGCTTCCATTAATCTATTAGTATAAGAAATGCAAAAAGTGAATTATTCCATCAAGCTATTCTAGTCTAGATTTTCCTGGGACTCCAAGAGCTAAGAAGCGGTTTTGAAGTGGAGGGGCCAAGGGAGTGCATGGTGCGCATTGCGCAAGATACAGGCTATAAATTTGAACCTTGTGCATAGGCCATCATTAATTAGCTACATATAAGGTTAATAACTACATTGAGGTAATGCCCAAAGCCACATGGAGATGTGTAAATGTAGTCCTTATATTACTGTAGAATATGCTGCAGCAAATAGGGACCACAATAAAAATAAGTCCCTGACTTTATTATGTAATCCCAGTCATATACAGTGCATTAGGAAAGTATTCAGACCCCTTGACTTTTTACACATTTTTTTTGTTATGTTACAGCCTTATTAAAAATAAAAAATAATTGTTTTTTTTCCTCATCAATCTACACACAATACCCCATAATGACAAAGCAAAAACAGGTTTTTAGTAATTTTTGCAAATGTATTAAAAATACAAAACTGAAATAGTTATTCAGACCCTTTACTCAGTACTTTGCTAAGCAACTTTGGCAGCGATTACAGCCTCGAGTCTTCTTGGGTATGATCCTTCAAACTACCACTCCGGTATTTGTGGAGTTTCTCCTATTCTCCTCTGCAGATCCTCTCAAGTTCTGTCAGGTTGGATGGGGAGTGTCGCTGCACAGCTATTTTCAGGTCTCTCCAGAGATGTTCAGTCGGGTTCAGGATCGTTGCACTGTTGGAAGGTGAACCTTCACCCCAGTCTGAGGTCCTGAGTTTTCATCAAGGATCTCTCTGTAATTTGCTCTGTTCATCTTTCCATCGATCCTGACTAGTCTTCCAGTTCCCTGCCGTTGAAAAACATCCCCACAGCATGATGCTGCCACCACCATGCTTCACCGTAGGGATTGTGCCAGGTTTCCTCCAGACGTTACGCATGGCATTCAGGCCAAAGAGTTCAATCTTGGTTTCATCAGACCAGAGAATCTTCATCAGACCAGAGAATCTTGCTGTCATGTGTCTTTTACTGAGGAGTGACTTCCATCTGGCCACTCGACCATAAAGGCCTGATTGGTGCTGCAGAGATGGTTGTCCTTCTGGAAGGTTTTCCCATCTCCATAGAGGAACTATGGAGCTCTGTCAGATTAATCATCAGGTTCTTGGTCACCTCCCTGACCAATGGGGAGGGGGTTGCATTTTTTTTTTATGACACCTTTAGTTGGACCAGCCCCTCCCTCCAGTACATTTCGATCTGTCTCTAATATACTTTTTGGACAATGATGAAACTTTGTCAATTTAGCACAAATCACATTGAAAAGATGACTGTTGGAGCACCTATGAGGGCAGACACAAAATGTGCGAGTGATTCAGTTACCCAGCAAGCACGTAATGTTCTGAGAACCATATGTTTCTTAGAGCTTGGTGAGAGTGTGGTTGTCCTGTGGTTATTTTGCGTTTTTTACAATCTCCCACAATGTTCTGGGAGTGGTGCAGGATACCCAGCTAGCACATAACATTCTGCGAACCATATGTTTCTTAGGTGGTAATTTCAGTACTTCGGCATAAGCGTTTCTACTGGTTTCCTCATGGTTCTATTTAAAGTCATGTTTTCAGAACGTTCAGACAACATTAAGAACAATGTTTTTCTGTGGGAATTTCAGTACTTCAGCATAACATTTTCTGCAGGTTTCCTTATGGTTCTAATTAAAGTCATGATGTTCAAAGAACGTTCTAAGAATGTTATTTAAAAACATATAAATTCTGTTCACAGCATCAACAAAACTCTCTCTATCCTCTATCTTGTTAAGTGTGTTAAGGTATCTGAACATTAGGCATTCGGCATTAGTCCATATTTGCATTTATACACAGTATTTCATATGCTGGTTTAGCATCCTGGGCCTGTATCCACAAAACATCTCAGAGTAGAACATTGGTCGTATGATTTAATGACCTACATCATGTTATTTCAAGTTATCCATTTGGAACGAAATATCACATTGTTAAAAAATATCTCTAAATTGTACATGCCTATAAATTGTGCAATTGAAGGCATCTATAGTGCTTATGTTAACTTTGATAGTGTTTGATGAAAATGATAGACCTTTCAAAATGTATGCAGCGTTGTATGCAACATCATAGGCAAGTGACTTGATGCCTACTGTGCTAAAGGGATTTAGAGTTGTTAAACGGGAGTGACGACGAGTGTGTTGATGACAGTAATATTGTGAAAATTCAGCTTTTAACAACCATCAAAATTTGATCAATAAAGTACCTACCTACCTACCTACCTACCTACCTACCTACCTACCTACCTACCTACCTACCTACCTACCTACCTACCTACCTACCTACCTACCTACCTACCTACCTACCTACCTACCTACCTACCTACCTACCTACCTACCTACCTACCTACCTACCTACCTACCTACCTACCTACCTACCTACCTACCTACCTACCTACCTACCTACCTACCTACCTACCTACCTACCTACCTATCTATCTATCTATCTATCTATCTATCTATCTATCTATCTATCTATCTATCTATCTATCTATCTATCTATCTATCTATCTGTGTAGGGTTCACAACATGTGTCAGGGTTCATCTGAGCCAACTTCTGGCAGATTGGGTCTGCATCGTCAGTGAGCTTGGTACACTTCTGAAACACGCCACCAAAGGTGAGGTTGGTTGCCGGACCCTTGCAGGAGTTGTCTTCCACATTGGCTTGGAAGTTGAAGTTCATGGAGTCTGGGTTGACGCAGCCGGGGGGGGGGGGGGTGTTGATGGTATAATAGCGATGCTTCACTCACAAACAGTGACATTTTGCCAACTGTTGGTTTAGGAAAATCAAGCAAGGTCAACTGGTTGAGGAAGTAGTGCAGTAGCAGTCCTGACCGGTCGATGCCTACCAGGTTGTTCTTGGTGCTCTCCTGCTATTTCTGCAGAGTGATGCTGGGGTAGAAGGGTGCCCCACCATGGAGTAGGTGATGTTGCCCTGATAAATGAGTGAGTCAGAGGTCTCTTGTGCACCCTTGCTGCCAATGTCAAACTTGTCTTTATCAAATAAGTTTAGACCTGGACACGTACTTGGCACTGAGATAGTCCTCTTGCATTAAGGATGCACCTGCATCGATGCTGGTTATCACATGGGTGCCATAGCCAAGCACCATTTCCTTAGATAAATACGGTGCCTTGTTTTCTATTGCATCTGCGATCTCCTCAGCCTGGCGGACAAAGCGGCCATCCAGAGTGAAGTCAGGGTGAGCCTGTACAGTGTAGAGGAAGTTGCTCACCTGGGAGGGAAAGGAGAGGAAATAATCTTTGGCTTTGTGTCATTAGTTTCTGGGGCAGCCAATGCTAAGGCATGCTACAACAGTGCACTGAAATAATATTGAAAAGGCTAAATAAACTACAAACTGAGTATGCCGAAACCCCAATTATTTTAAAGGCACCATATATAGAAATTGCTCCGCTATTATTTGGTTGCTAAAATTCTAAAACGTTAGCCTAATTTCAGTTTATGTACAAAACAAGCAATGTATAGTGTAGAGAATCAATGTACCATGTAAACCACTTAGAAATATTTTTCCAACAAGTAAACACAAAACTTAAGGTGAAGCGCACGTAGAACAGATTTTTCAATCAGAATGGCAAATCTACAACTAACATTTATTTTCGAATTCAGGTTACACTGAAAGCTACATAATGCAGCTTTAACACTATGTATCTAAATACTGTAGATGTAAACTAAATAGGTTTAACTATATCTCTACCTAAAACAACTCTTTAATATACACAACTTTTGGGTGATCTGAGTCCACCTGGTCAATCCCCCATTTCAGTATGTTCTCCCCAGGCCCCCCAGCCCACCGGCACCTCTCTGATTCAGAGGGGTTGGGTTAAAAGCAGAAGTTTTGGTTGGACCTTGTACTATTGACAATGTACAGTGGGGAGAACAAGTATTTGATACACTGCTGATTTTGCAGGTTTTCCTACTTACAAAGCATGTAGATGTCTGTAATTTTTATCATAGGTACACTTCAACTGTGAGAGACGGAATCTAAAACAAAAATCCAGAAAATCACATTGTATGATTTTTAAATAATTAATTTGCATTTTATTGCATGACATAAGTATTTGATCACCTACCAACCAGTAACAATTCCGGCTCTCACAGACCTGTTAGTTTTTCTTTAAGAAGCCCTCCTGTTCTCCACTCATTACCTGTATTAACTGCACCTGTTTGAACTCATTACCTGTATAAAAGACACCTGTCCACACACTCAATCAAACAGACTCCAACCTCTCCACAATTGCCAAGACCAGAGAGCTGTGTAAGGACATCAGGGATAAAATTGTAGACCTGCACAAGGCTGGGATGGGCTACAGGACAATAGGCAAGCAGCTTGGTGAGAAGGCAACAACTGTTGGCGCAATTATTAGAAAATGGAAGAAGTTCAAGATGACGGTCAATCTCCCTCGGTCTGGGGCACCATGCAAGATCTCACCTTGTGGGGCATCAATGATCATGAGGCGGGTGAGGGATCAGCCCAGAACTACACGGCAGGACCTGGTCAATGACCTGAAGAGAGCTGGGACCACAGTCTCAAAGAAAACCATTAGTAACACACTACGCCATCATGGATTAAAATCCTGCAGCGCACGCAAGGTCCCCCTGCTCAAGCCAGCGCATGTCCAGGCCCATCTGAAGTTTGCCAATGACCATCTGGATGATCCAGAGGAGGAATGGGAGAAGGTCATGTGGTCTGATGAGACAAAAATATAGCTTTTTGGTCTAAACTCCACTCGCCGTGTTTGGAGGAAGAAGAAGGATGAGTACAACCCCAAGAACACCATCCCAACCGTGAAGCATGGAGGTGGAAACATCATTCTTTGGGGATGCTTTTCTGCAAAGTGGACAGGACGACTGCACTGTATTGAGGGGAGGATGGATGGGGCCATGTATCGCGAGATCTTGGCCAACAACCTCCTTCCCTCAGTAAGAGCATTGAAGATGGGTCGTGGCTGGGTCTTCCAGCATGACAATGACTCGAAACACACAGCCAGGGCAACTAAGGAGTGGCTCCGTAAGAAGCATCTCAAGGTCCTGGAGTGGCCTAGCCAGTCTCCAGACCTGAACCCAATAGAAAATCTTTGGAGGGAGCTGAAAGTCCGTATTGCCCAGCGACAGCCCGGAAACCTGAAGGATCTGGAGAAGGTCTGTATGGAGGAGTGGGCCAAAATCCCTGCTGCAGTGTGTGCAAACCTGGTCAAGAACTACAGGAAACGTATGATCTCTGTAATTGCAAACAAAGGTGTCTGTACCAAATATTAAGTTCTGCTTTTCTGATGTATCAAATACTTATGTCATGCAATAAAATGCAAATTAATTACTTAAAAATCATACAATGTGATTTTCTGTATTTTTGTTTTAGATTCCGTCACTCACAGTTGAAGAGTACATATGATAAAAATTACAGACTTCTACATGCTTTGTAAGTGGGAAAACCTGCAAAATCGGCAGTGTATCAAATACTTGTTCTCCCCACTGTATGTATTTTCCGACAGCACTAATTAATGAATTGATACTGTAATTCTACACATGCTTGAATGTGATGCAAATGTTAAGTCTGACTCTCAATCTTAAGGAGCAACTCACCTGCACACGAGTAGTGACAGACCTGTCTTGAACCTGGTGGCTCTTCTATATGGAAAATCACTGTAAGTGTCTTAGTCTGCCTCCCAAATGTCACCCTACTTCCTAATTAATGCACTACTTTTAACAAGGGCCCATAGGGCCATCATATGTCAATATTCCCAGTTGTCTGTAAACTACTGGTTTATGATTAACGCAAATGTTCCTGTGAAATGACAAGTCTCAGTCGTCTGTAAACTACTGGTTTCCGATTAATGCGAATGTTCCTGTGAAATGACAAGTATCAGTCGTCTGTAAACTATTGGTTTCTGATTAACGCAGTTAAATGCGCCGGTGGAGTAGGCTGCCGTTCTACAGGCGTCTAACAAATTGTGCTACTATGTGTGTTTTTTTGCATTATTTGTAACTTGTTTTGTACATTATGTTTCTGCCACAGTCTCTTACGACCGAAAATAGCTTTTGGATATCAGGACAGCGATTACTCACCTCGGACTTGATGGATATCATTTTTTCTTCAATGAGTCGGATGCAGAGGATGCACTTCAAACACCCGACAAGGCCGTAATCGCCATGATTCGCAGCAGAAAGATATGGAGAGTGGATAATCTGCGAGTGGGTAATCTGCCTTTACCATCAGTAAATAAATTAGAAGCGGTACAATCATGAATATCCTACCAACGTGACATTAACTGTAATATCTTATGTTTCACCGAGTCGTGGCTGAACGCCGACATGAATAACATACAGCTAGTGGGTTTTAAGCCTTTTCGGCAGGATAGAACAGCGGCCTCTGGCAAGATAAGGGGTGGCGGTCTATGAATATTTGTAAACAACTTCTGGTGCACGAAATCTAAGGAAGTCTCAAGGTTTTGCTCGCCTGAGGTAGAGTATCTCATGATAAGCTGTAGACCACACTATTTACCAAGAGAGTTTTTATCGTCTTCATTTTCTGTAGCTGTCTATATACCACCACAAACAGATGCTGGCACTAAAACCACACTCAATGAGCTGTAAACGGCCATTAGCAAACACAAAAATGCTCATCCAGAAGCAGCACTCCTAGTGGCCGGGGACTCATATTCGTTCTACCTAATTTATATCAGCTTGTTAAATGTGCAACCAGAGGGGAAAAAACTCTAGACCGCCTTTACTCCACACACAGAGATGCATACAAAGCTCTCCCTCGCCCTCCATTTGTCAAATCTGACCATAATTCTATCCTCCTGATTTCTGCTTACAAGCTAAAACTAAAGCAGGAAGCACCAGTGACTCGCTCAATAAGAAAGTGGTCAGATGAAGCAGATGCTAAGCTACAGACCTGTTTTGTTAGCACAGACTGGAATATGTTCCAGGATTCTTCCGATGGCATTGAGGGGTACATCACAACAGTCGCTGGCTTCATAAATAAGTGCATTGATGACGTCGTCCCCACAGTGACCGTACATACATACCCCAACCAGAAGCCATGGACTACAGGCAACATCCGCACTGAGCTAAAGGGTTGAGCTGCCGCTTTCAAGGAGCGGGACTCTAACCCGGAAGCTTATAAGAAATCCCGCTATGCCCTCTGACGAACCATCAAACAGGAAAAGCGTCAATACAGGACTAAAATTGAATCGTACTACACCGGCTCCGACGCACGTCGGATGTGGCAGGGCTTGCAAACTATTACAGACTACAAAGGGAAGCACAGCTGTGAGCTGCCCAGTGACACGAGCCTACCAGATGAGCTAAATTACTTCTATGCTCGCTTCGAGGCAAGTAACACTGAAACATGCATGAGAGCATCAGCTGTTCCGGACGACTGTGTGATCACGCTCTCCGTAGCCGATGTGAGTAAGACCTTTAAACAGGTCAACATCCACAAGGCCGAAGGGCCAGATGGATTACCAGGACATGTACTGAGAGCATGCACTGACCAACTGGCAAGTGTCTTCACTGACATTTTCAACCGGTCCCTGACTGGGTCTGTAATACCAACGTTTCAAGCAAACCACCATAGTCCCTGTGCCCAAGAACACTAAGGTAACTGACTACCGACCCGTAGCACTCACGTCCGTAGCCATGAAGTGCTTTAAAAGGTTGGCCATGGCTCACATTAACACCATTATCTCAGAAACCCTAGACCCACTTCAAATTTCATACAGATCCATAGATGATACAACCTCTACTGCACTCAACACTGTCCTTTCCCACCTGGACAAAAGCAACACCTATGTGAGAATGCTATTCATTGACTACAGCTCAGCCTTCAACACCATAGTGCCCTCAAAGCTCATCACTAAGCTAAGGACCCTGGGACTAAACAAATCCCTCTGTAACTGGATCCTGGACTTCCTGACTGGCCGCCCGCAGGTGATAAGGGTAGGAAACAACACATCCTCAACACGGGGGCCCCTCAGGGGTGCGTGCTCAGTCCCCTCCTAAACTGCTAGTTTCCGATTAACACACATGTTCCTGTGAAATGACAAGGAGAAACATTGTAAAAGTTATATATAAATATATATAATCTAGTTGTTCTTATTTATCCTGCAAAACAAGACTGGTTAGACTGGATTACAGTACCACGTGGCAGACCTATTTTTAAATGTTTTCCAATCAGCTCTGCATTGATTAGCCCACACAGTCTTAGCAGGATAAATCCACTATTATGATGTTCTCTTTGCTTCACACAACCACAACAACAACAAGCAGTATCCTCTATCCAAAGCCGCCAGCACTATTTTACCTCATGTATGCAAGATGCACATTCATACGCTAAAAACCGCACATCTTTTCAGCCATGTGGCATGCCGCTGTCATATCGAAATTATGCTTTTCTTTGTGTGTGTGCACGCGTGCGCGTGTGTGTTTTGTATAGACAAACAATACTCCTCTTTGATGGTGTGAGTTGTTCATGGGCTCCAAGGGTTCAACATTCTTACAGGAAAGAGTTCACAACAGTCTCTGCTTCTACTCATGAAGGCTTGAATAATAACAGCACAGGAGGTTGGTGGCACCTTAATTGGGGGGGACGGGCTCATGGTAATGTCTGGTGCGGAATAGTGGAAAGGTATCAAATACATCAAACACCTTGTCTCTTTTATAGTCTTCACTGCTGCTCTTCTTACTTACACACACACACACACACACACACACACACACACACACACACACACACACACACACACACACACACACACACACACACACAGAAGATCAGAATGGCTCCCTACTCCGACAGCTCTGACAACCATTGTTACATAAGGAAGGTTGGTCACTCTTTAAAGGTGCAATCTGTGATATTTACATTTTTGGTCATTTAAACAATTCTGTATAGTATACCCATTGATTTAAAAAAAATATAAATAGGCCCCAACATACTTTCTGTTTGTTGTGGATTTCCTTCCTTGCTAATGAAGGATGGAGCCTTTAAAAGAGGTATGTTCACTACAAAGCTTTCAAAGAAACTCACTGCCCTCTAAAGTTTATTCCCAGAATGATCTCTTGTAATGAATTAATGATTCATGCTGTTGTTGTCACCTGACGTCAACAGATCCAACATTTCCTCCACTGGTCTACTAGTGCTGTAATGGAGTGAGGTTGTGATCGAAGTCAGCAGTCATTAGCTGTGATGAAGTACCATGGAAACAGCTGGGAAAATATACAGGTTAAATATAGACTCACCTCGACGCAGGCGTGCACACACACACACACAATTGTAGCACACACACACACACATATTGAACGTATGGATGCACACACTTTCACACGCACGCACACACACACTTTCACACCAAAACAGTCTATATAGGCTTACTTTTTGAGTTAGGCATTCATTTTCAACCTATCCCTGACCCAGTGTGTAATACCTACATGTTTCAAGCAGACCACCATAGTCCTTGTGCCTAAGAACGCCATGACTATCGCCCCATAGCACTCACATATGTAGCAATTAAATTATTTGAAAGGCTGGTCATGGCTTAAATCTACACCATCATCTCAGACACACTGGAACCACTCCAATTCATATATCGCCTCAACAGATCCACAGATGTTGAAATCTCTATTGCAATCCGCACTGCTCTTTCTCACCTGGACAAAAGGAACACCTACGTGAGAACGCTTTTCATTGACCACAGCTCAGTGTTCAACACCATAGTACCCTCAAAGCTCATCACTATGCTAAGGACCCTGGGACTAAACAACTCCCTCTGCAACTGGATCCTGGACTTCCTGATAGGATGCCCCCAGGGGGTGACGGTAGGCAACAATTCATCCACCACACTAACCCTTAACACGGGGGCCACTCAGGGGTGCAAGCTTAGTTCCCTCCTGTACTTCCTGTTCACCCACAACTGTGTGGCCGCACACAACTCCATTACCATCATTAAGTTTGCCGACGACACGACAGTGGTAGGCCTGATCACCGATGACGATGATACAGCCTATAGGGAGGAGGTCAGCGACCTGGCAGTGTAGTGCCTGGACAACAACCTCTCCCTCAACGTGAGCAAGACAAAGGAGCTGATTGTTTACTACAGGAAACAGAGGGCCAAGCTCGCCTCCATTCACATTAACAGAAGCAGGTTCCTCAGTGTCCACATCTCTAAGGATCCATCATGGTCTACAACTGCACCCTTGAAAGCATCTTGACTGGTTGCATCACCACTTGGTACATTACTGGGGCATAGCTCCCTGCCCTCCAGGACCTCTATACCAGGCGGTGTCAGAGGAAGGCCCTAAAAATTGTCAAAGACTCCAGCAACCCTAGTCATATACTGTTCTCTCTGCTACTGCTTAGCAAGCAGTACCGATGCTCCAAGTCTGGAACCAACAGTACCCTGAACAGCTTCTAACCCCAAGCCATACGACACTTTTTGCACTAACTTTTTTGACTCATCACATACACTCTTGCTACTGTTTACTATCTGTCACTTTGTTCACTTTATTCCCACCTGGGAGCACCTCTAGGACGGACAGGTTGGTGTGGCACTTGAGAAGCCCATTGTCGGGAGGGTTGAGTGGGTGAGGGATACACTGGTGGAGCAGAGAGAGAACGAGCAGGGTGAATGCTCTCAGAGCCATGGCTTGGTCAGATGTCACTTTTATGAGGAAAAGGTTAAGAAATATGAACCTCTTCCCTTTCCCTTATTACGAAGCTGACATCAGAAGACTAACCCGCTCTGAATGATGTTGATCAATGTTGTGGTTTTGGTGGGTTTCCGTCACAAGACCATGGGGGACCGGGCATTCAGTGGCACTGCCCCTAAACGCTGGAGCTCTCACCCCCCAGCTACCCGCAACTCCGACTCTATCACCACTTTCGAAAACAATCTCAAACCCCACCTGTTCAATCTGGCATTCCCCTCAGCTTAGCTCACCCTTACTCAGCCTTAGCCTAAGCTAATAAGCTTTTCTAAATGTTATTGTCTTACTCTTGTTTTGTTTTATACTCTTTGCTGTACAGTGTCCTTGTTTATTGTTTTTTTAAAGGCTCTTAAAGTCTCATTTATTATTATTGTTATTGTTATTACCACAGCTATGCAACTGTACTTTCAGTTTCATACATGCATATGAAAAAGCAGATCGATTAATGTCACATACAAGGGCGGACTAGCAATTCGGGCCTGTTCATTTCTAGCCCAGTGGGCCTGTCTAACTAGTTGTTGTTTTTTTGTGCAAAATTATAATTATCTGGCTAATACTGAGGGCCTAAAGGAAAACAATAAATAAACAAAAAAGGACTAAACATTTTCCTCAGAGCCTATTCCAGAAATCAATATACATAGTAATTACCAAGCTCTTGTAGTGCCTTTTCCACATGACCCCAGTATCAGTGAAAATTATTGATATCATAATTTAAATACAACACTTATGTGTGTTCATCTGAGTATGATCTTATTTTTACACTCCGAGCAAAAGTGTTGATGTCAAATGCATGCAAGTTGAACATCAAATAAAATATTACCTTATTATACACACGCTCCGAAAACAACAGGTGTAGACCTTACCGTGAAATGATTACTTATGAGCCCTTAACGAACAATGCAGAGTTTTAAAAATGAAGTTAAAAAAAATGTGCTAAATAAACAAAATCAAAATAATGAGGCTGTATACAGGGGGTACCGGTGCCGAGTCAATGTGCAAGGGTACAGGTTAGTCAAGGTAATTGAGGTAATATGTACATGTAGGTAGGGGGTAAAGTGACTGTGTAGAGATAATAAACAGAGAGTAGCAGCAGTGGGTGTGAAGACTGTGAAGGACTGTGAATGTGTGCATGTGTGGCGTCAATATGCATGTGTGTGTGTGTGTGTGTGTGTATGTGTGTGTGTGTGTGTGTGTGTGTGTGTGTGTGTGTGTGTGTGTGTGTGTGTGTGTGTGTGTGTGTGTGTGTGTGTGTGTGTGTGTGTGTGTGTGTGTGTGTGTGTGTGTGTGTGTGTGTGTGTGTGTGTGTGTGTTGTGTGTGTGTGTGTGTGTGTGTTAGCGTGTCAGTGTAGTATGTGTGGGTGTTTGGTTAGAGTCCAGTGAGTGTACATCGAGCCTGTTCAAGAGAGTAGGAGCAAAATATACAAATATAAATAGTCAGAGTAGCCATTTGATTAACTGTTCAGCAGTCTTATGGCTTGGGGGTAAAAGCTGTTGAGAAGCCTTTTGGTCCTAGACTTGGCACTCCGGTACCGCTTGCCGTGTGGTAGCAGAGAGAACAGTCTATGACTAGGGTGGCTGGAGTTTTGAAAATTTTTAGGGCCTTCCTTTGACACCACCTGGTATAGAGGAACTGGATGGCAGGAAGCGCGGCACCAGTGATGTCCTCTGTAGCGTCTTGCCATCAGATGCCGGGCAGTTGCCATATCAAGCGGTGATGCAACCAATCAGGATGCTCTCGATGGTGCAGCTGTAGAACTTTTTGAGGATCTGAGAACCAATGCCAAATCTTTTTATTCTCCTGAGGCGTTGTCGTGCCCTCTTCACAACTGTCTTGTTGTATTTGGACCATGATAGTTTCGTATAAAGGTTAAATAAAATAAAATAAAATGATAGTTTCTTAGTAATGTGAACACCAAGGAACTTGAAGCTCTCGACCCGCTCCACTATGTGAATGGGGGCATGCTCTGCCCTCTTTTTCCTGTAGTCCACGATCAGCTCCTTTATCTTGTTGTCCTGGCACCACACTGACAGGTCTCTGACCTCCTCCCTATAGGCTGGCTCATCGTCATCGGAAAACCTAACGATGGTGTTGGAGTCGTGCGTGGCCACACAGTAATGGGTGAACAGGGAGTACAGGAGGGGACTAACCATGCACCCCTGAGGGCCCGCCGTGTTGAGGGTAAGCGTGGCAGATGTGTTGTTGTCTATCATTACCACCTGGGGGCGGCCAGCCAGGAAGTCCACGATCCATGTGAATGTTAACCTGTTTAAAGGTCTTACTCACATCGACTACGGAGAGCGTGATCACACAGTCGCCTCTAACAGCTGGTGCTGTCATGCATGGTTCAGTGTTGCTTGCCTCGACGAGCGGCAAAGCCGGTGTAGTAGGATTCAATCTTAGTCATGTATCAACGCTTTGCCTGTTTGATGTGTCGTCGAAGGACGTAGCAGGATTTCTTAGAAGCATCCGGATTATTGTCCCGCTCCTTAAATGCGGCAGCTCTAGCCTTTAGCTCAGTGTGGATGTTGCCTGTAACAGGCTGTTGGGGAGTAGAAGGAGACTGTGTGCGTGTGTGTGCGTGTGCTTCCAAAGATGTGCAGTCAGGCCAGCTGCCTGGGGCTGGACTCCAGGGACCAGAGAAGTCAAAACAGAAAGCCTAAAACAGACCCAGGAACAGACAGGTGGAGACATCTTAATGGCTGACACAATTGTCTTCTGCTTCACAGCTTGTATTCTAATCCCTGCCGTTGTCATTAGCTGTGTAATTATTGTTTTTGCTCCACATTTCAAAGGTACAAATCCAATGTAAGACACCCATCATTGTCATCTTTAGGATGAACAGACAATGAAAGACACTGATGATACCATGGCTGTGCCCAAAACAGCACCCTATTCCTACACTACTTTTGACCAGAGCCCTGGGCAGGCAGATAGACCCACAGACAGACAGACCCTTAGACAGACAGACCCACAGACAGACAGACAGACAGACCCACAGACAGACCCACAGACCACAGAGAGGATATTGACAAAGAGAGGAGAGCTTATTAAGACCCAGCCACTTTTCCTGAAGCCTTGGTGAAGCCAGGTGGTTTCTGAGGTGTTGAGAAAGGCACAGCGAACTCTGATCTCCTGTTAAATCAAGGTCTAGTGAAAAGCAGAATGTTTTTTCATCTGGCTGTAAGTACTTTTTACGGGTGCTACCGGCTTCAATTAACAAAGCCAAAGGTTTGGTCTCTCCGACAAAGCAAAACGTATTCAAGCTTTTATATCCACCTTTATGGAAGATAAAGTGCCAGTAGTGTCTATAACCTTGACATCAGGTCAGTCAGGCAATGCACATATGCCCAGCTCTCTCTCTCTCTCTCTCTCTCTCTCTCTCTCTCGCTCTCTCTCTCTCTCACACTCACACTCACACTCTCTCTCTCACTCTCTCTCTCACTCAATTCAATTCAATTCAATTCAATTTAAGGGCATTATTGGCATGGGAAACATATGTTAACATTGCCAAATCAAGTAAAGTAGATAGTAAACAATACAAATTAACAGTAAACATTGCACTCAGAAGTTCCAAAAGAATAAAGACATTACAAATGTCATATTATGTATATATACAGTGTTGTAACAAAGTACAAAAGGGAAAATAAATAAACATAAATATGGGTTGTATTTACAATGGTGTTTGTTCTTCACTGGTTGCCCTTTTCATGTGGCAACAGATCACACATCTTGCTGCTGTGATGGCACACTGGTATTTCACCCAGTAGATATGGGAGTTTATCAAAAATTGGGTTTGTTTTTTAAATCTTTGTGGATCTGTGTAATCTGAGGGAAATATGTCTCTCTAATATGGTCATACATTTGGAAGGGGTTATGAAGTGCAGCTCAGGTTCCACCTAATTATGTGGACAATGTGCACATAACCAGTTTTTTCTTGAGGCCTAGAACTGCCTAAGGCAGCCTTTCTCAATAGCTACGCTCACTGAGTCTGTGCATAGCCAAAGCTTTCCTTAAGTTTGTGTCAGTCACAGTGGTCAGGTATTCTGCCACTGTATACTCTCTGTTTAGGGCCAAATAGCATTCTAGTTTTCTAGGTTTTTTTGTTAATTCTTTCCAATGTATCAAGTAATTCTCTTTTTGTTTTCTCATGATTTGGCTGGGTCTAAATGTTTTGTTGTCCTGGGACTCTCTCTCTATCTCTCTTGTTCTTTTCAAATGCAATCTCTTTTTGGGCTTAATTTGGGTCAATTTGCAGTGTACAAATGTATTATCATTATGTTCCAACCACCAATCATCCGCGCCAACAAAAATCTGAGTACTTTTGTGGGAGTGTACACATCTGAGAATTTTTGCTACGAAACTACAAAGTACTGTAAAAGTATAGGTATTTTTGTTATATGTGTTTGTGTATTATGTTCTTACCTGTTTTTCTTATTGTAAATAAATACAACTGATCACAAATGACAAAGAAAAGAAAGTAGAGGTACGTTACTGTTCCACTTATGCAACAGTATATTGTGGTGGCCAGAAGGAAACACAGTCGCCTGCAGCACCATGGAGAGCACCATCAGAGGAGGACACAAGGTCTGGGCTAAACAGTGTTCAGGACCAAGGACAGGTTCAGGACTCTAACACAGGTGTGCACCATTTTCCCTCTGACAGGGTGCCTCAGCTGCAGGCTGTTGGACCCAATTAGTAGCCACATAAAAAGAGAACAAGGAAGCCACAGTAGGGAGAGAAGCAGGAGAAGAGAGCAGGCACAGGGTGTTGGATGTACCCCACCCCTAATTACAATGCCTTGGTCCATCTGTTCTTCCTTCTGCATTGTCATTACAACTTTCCAGAAAGACAGTTAGAATATCAAATCTCCAATCCCAAATTGCACTCAAAGTGACAGTTTTACCTCATTTCTGAGCCTTTCTCTTAGTCTCTATACAGTTCATCTTGGTCTCCATCCCAAATGGCACCCTGTTCCCTAAATAGTACACTACTTTTGACCCGACACTGCACCCTATGGGCCCTGGTCGAAAGAAGTGCACTATATAGGGAACAGGGTGCAAATTGGGATGCAGACTTGGTCTTTAGGGGGTGCAGATTGGTTGAGTATCAGCTCTGCTCCTAATGATGTTCTAAGTCTGTTTCATGAAGGAAAGATAAGACGCAGGACAGGCTCTAGCTCAGTTTAATGAGCGATAACCCTGTCTGTGTCTGTCTGTCTGTGTGTTAGAGAGTAGTATTAACAAGCTCTGACTGATCACAATCATTTTGTTGTCTTACAGTAATGATTTGGTTTCAACGTTCAAAGTTGATTTGAAGTACATTGAACATCCATGTTTTGAGGCTTTTTATGCTTCCCTGTTTTCATGCATGTTTATGCTTTGAATTTATTTATTTAACCTTTGTCTACCACATCAGAGAAATAAGTTATGTAAGAATAAAAATGTATTATTGTTATGTTACTGGATTAGATAGATTTCAATTCCACACACAGGGCAACATTTCAAAAATTACCATAAACATCATTTTAATCAGGCAGCGTTTTGAAACAGATGGTCATACCATGGCTCCTTTAGATGGTCATACCATGGCTCCTTTAGATGGTCATACCATGGCTCCTTTAGATGGTCATACCATGGATCCTTTATATGGTCATACCATGGATCCTTTAGATGGTCATACCATGGATCCTTTAGATGGTCATACCATGAATCCTTTAGATGGTCATACCATGGATCCTTTAGATGGTCATACCATGGATACTTTAGGTGGTCAAACCATGGATCCTTTAGATGGTCATACCATGAATCCTTTAGATGGTCATACCATGGATCCTTTAGATGGTCATACTATGGATCCTTTAGGTGGTCATACCATGGATCCTTTAGGTCAGGGCTGTTGAACCCTGTTCCTGGAGTCTACCATCCTGTAGGTTTTCACTCCAACCCTCATCTAGTGCACCTGATTCTAATAATTAGCTGCTTGAAAAGCTGAATCAGGTTAGTTACAACTGGGGTTGGAGTGAAAACCTACAGGAGGGTATCTCTCCAGGGACAGGGTTGGACAGCCCTGCTTCAGATTGTCATACCATGGATCCTTCAGATGGTCATACCATGGATCCTTCAGATGGTCATACCATGGATCCTTCCGATGGTCATACCATGGATCCTTTAGGTGTTTGATTTTGAGTTTGAGGACCCCTTTAGGTATAAAGAAAATATATAAAAACAGGATTTGATAAAATATAGAATTTTGACTTTACTTCTATAGCCCATAGAAACCATTGAATAACACATTCATAAATGGCAAAACATTTAGACAATGGACTAGGAACAATATCAACACCCATACATACTGCGTGATGAGAGAAGAAGGTTTGGGATAGGGTTAAAAAAATACACACACAAAACTAGTGCCTAGCACTGGGATTGAACTTTGCGACCCTTGGAGCCGGTGTTCGTAGCTTACACTCATCCAAATTCCCCGTACAATACACACTAGCAAACTGCAAGCCTACTTGATGGTAATAGCTCTCATCATTGCCCCTAGTGGCTGGTTTTTAAGTCATCTCCCTGCGTCCTGGGTACCTGGATGGACGTTGAATTTCGCCTTGAATGTTGAGCTGGCTGCTCTGTACACAGACACACTCGCACGCATTCACGCACACACACACTCCTGATGACTCTCCCCCCAATGACAGCCAGTCAGAGTTTGGGAATTGACCTGAATCTCAGTTTCGAGGGTAAAGAGAAACAAAGAGGATAATAAATAAGGGGGGAGAAGACATCCCATACACTAGCTCTGAAATTACACACATCATTTCACCCAATTATGATGATGCTCCAGGCACCTGCAATGGCTCACTACCTGTCTGTCTCTGTCTCTGTCTCTCTCTGTCTCTCTCTCTCTCTCTCTCTCTCTCTCTCTCTCTCTCTCTCTCTCTCTCTCTCTCTCCCTGTCTCTAGGCCTCTGCAATGGCTCACTCCCCATCTCTCTCTATTCTCTTTCTCTCTCTCTCTCTCATGCACACACACACACATGTTTGTTTTACTATCCTCCCTAACACCTAAACCTAACTCTTAACCCTAACCCTAAACCTTTAACCTTTGAGAGAGAGAGAGAGAGAGAGAGAGAGAGAGAGAGAGAGAGAGAGAGAGAGAGAGAGAGAGAGAGAGAGAGAGAGAGAGAGAGAGAGAGAGAGAGAGATCCCCAATTACAGTTTGGCTTCCAGAGTGGCTGTATGTCATTCACACTGTCAGCTGTGCATTTAAACACGTTATCTAACACGGATGATTTCAAATCCACCCACTTCCTCTAAAAATAACCCCTGAAAAGCGCACACACACTCCCACACACGTAATAGCATACATTTCCTCTCGGAGACAGGTGTGCTATTTCATCCCAGTGGGGCTGTGACAGCAGATGATGGTTCTAACTTCCCTCCAGACATTCAGACAGGATTCCTTTGTCCTGTCTGACTCAGACTCTCTAAATAATATTATCTAATACAGCATAGTATAAACAAATGCAAATAGAATAGAAATCAATAGAATATAAAATAATACAATAGAATAGACTGTTGAAAGACAAAAATATTGTTAATTCCACATATCCATAAGCCATAAGCCGTGTGGACAATATGAAGTATTAATATTCCTCACAATAATCGTATTTGTTTTTTTTATTAGTCATATGTACAGGATACACATGGAATACACCGTCCAATGAAATTATTACTTGCAGGTTCCTTCTGGACAATGCAACAATAACAATAATAAAAAATAAGAATACTAACATAAAGTAAATGTCTCAGTAGAATAGAATAAACATTTTAGCATCAGTATAATACAGGAAGGCACAAATTATATCACAATATTTACACTTGAACTGGGGAAGGGGGGGATTGTGGGGCAAGTGTTTAATTGTACAGTATTAGTAATAGTAAATAAGAGTCTGGTAGCAGCAGTTGTAGCAGGAATGTATGTGTGGACCTTGGAAGAGTGGAAAGTGTTTTGCTCCCAAGGCTACAAGCATTTATAATGAGTTCCAATCAACACTGAGAGAAAACAATAAATCAGGTCCTTGTTGTTACTGCCAGCAATTAATTGTCTTTAGTCTTAAAAAAACAACTTCTGTTTAGCCAATTATTATTTAAATGAAAACAGAGCAAACTGCTGCTCTATAAACCATGCTCTCTCTCTCTCTCTCTCTCTCTCTCTCTCTCTCTCTCTCTCTCTATCTCTCTGCCTCTCCTCTCTCTCACTCTCTCTGCCTCTCTCTCTCTCTCTATCGCTCTGCCTCTCTCTCTATCTCTCTGCCTCTCTCTATCTCTCTCTCTCTTTGCCTCTCTCTCTCTCTCTCTGCCTCTCTCTCTCTCTCTCTCTCTCTCTCTCTGCCTCTCTCTGCCTCTCTCTCTCTCTCTCTCTCTCTCTCTCTCTCTCTGCCTCTCTCTCTCTCTCTCTCTCTCTCTCTGCCTCTCTCTATCTCTCTCTCTCTCTCTCTGCCTCTCTCTCTCTCTGTCTGTTTGTTTAAACGATGAGAAATCATTTTAATATGAGGTTCATTTTAGGGCTCAGACTAAACAATAGCGTTTGAGGGCCGAGAGTACTTACAGGCTGTAGCACCACTGAATGCCTAACCCTACAGTTAGATATCCCTTATTTCTGAAATGAGTTCAGTCAAGGTCCTGCTTTGATCACAGAAGCAGTGCAACACAACATGTTGGAACCATAGATATAGATCTACTGTTAATATATGTCAAGGATTATTTAAAGTTAATTTAACAAGGGTCACAACACACTTTACGAGATTAAAAAAGACTAACAAAACAAAGTAGGACTTTAAATAAATATGAATTTACTATTATCTATGGTTAGAACCGTTTGACTGTTCCAAGTGATGTTACAGGGTAGGGTTCTTTGATAAAGGGATAGATAGAAAACCTGTAGATGATAATCATTACTGATATCTAAGTAAAACACAGGGTTGGGTACATTTCTTTCTACTTGGTCGATTCTCTAAAGTTATGAACCAAAACAACAATCCTACTTCAAAACGCCCTGAACACAATGACCTCAGACAACTCAACAATGACCTCAGCAGCTAGCTGTGACCACACTGTTACAACTCAACAATGACCTCAACAGCAGGCTGCGACCACACTGTTACAAATCAACAATGACCTCAACAGCAGGCTGCGACCACACTGTTACAACTCAACAATGACCTCAACAGCAGGCTGCGACAACACTGTTACAACTCAACAATGACCTCAACAGCAGGCTGCGACCACACTGTTACAACTCAACAATGACCTCAACAGCAGGCTGCGACCACACTGTTACAAATCAACAATGACCTCAACAGCAGGCTGCGACCACACTGTTACAAATCAACAATGACCTCAACAGCAGGCTGCGACCACACTGTTACAAATCAACAATGACCTCAACAGCAGGCTGCGACCACACTGTTACAACTCAACAATGACCTCAGCAGCATCCTGTGACCACACTGTTACAACTCAACAATGACCTCAGCAGCACCCTGTGACCACACTGTTACAACTCAACAATGACCTCAGCAGCATCCTGTGACCACACTGTTACGACGCAACAAAGACCTCAGCAGCTAGCCATGACCACACTGTTAGAACTCAACAATGACCTCAGCAGCTAGCTATGACCACACTGTTACAACTGTAGTATTAAAGCCCTGGTAAGGAACTGAGAAAGGTGTTGTCAGTCCATTTGAGAATCAGAGAACCAGGGTGTTAGAGGAGAAGCAACATCTATAATGCTTTTTGATCAGTGAGGTATGGAGGCAGTGATGTGTGTGCGTGTCTGCGTGTGTGTGTATGGGTCTGTGTCCGACTGTCAGTGATGCTCTGAGATGTAACTAGGCCCTTGTAAGTTCCTACACTAGTCTCTCTAGGAAGTGGATCAGTGTGTTACGTTGTTAAGCATCCCCCTCGTCACCAATGAAGTCTGATCAAAGAGCTTGAACAGGATCACAGGCACACACCCACACACACAAACACACAGACTATCCAAACCCTGGGGGCTCTAGTCTAGCCACAGTTTTTTTCTCTGGCTTGGTCATTCATACATACAGTCTCTGTTGGAAGTGGGTCAGTGTGTTATCTACAGTATGTGTTTGGTCATTCATACATACAGTCTCTCTGGTGGAAGTGGGTCAGTGGGTTACATACAGTACACACATTAATTCACTAGTTCATTCATTTCTTCAATTATCACTTCTAGTTCTTTTTTAGTCCAGTTCCTGTGTCACATGAATGGGAATATTTTAGTAATTTAGCAGACACTCTTATCCAGAGATACTTAGAGGAGCAATTTGGGTTAAGTGTCTCAGTCACGGGCATATTACAGATTTTTTTTTAAATCTAGTCAGCTCTGGAATTCAAACCAGCGACCTTCATTTACTGGCGCAACGCTCAACCACTAGACTGTCGCCCTTTTACCCTTATCTCCTGCCACTCAGCATCGTGTGTTTGTGTGTGTGTTCATATGCATTATGTGTGTTTGTTTTTACATATGCAGTGTGTGTGTGTGTGTGTGTGTGTGTGTGTGTGTGTGTGTGTGTGTGTGTGTGTGTGTGTGTGTGTGTGTGTGTGTGTGTGTGTGTGTGTGTGTGTGTGTGTGTGTGTGTGTTTTACTAAAGCAGAGACTGTAGGGTTTAACTAAGGATATTGTGTCTTCTCTGTCTGGCTGTGTGAGGACAGAATGCACAGGTGTTAAACATACAGGATCTGAAACACACCTGTCTAGCATATTCATGTGTGAGTGTCTGCCTCTGCATGTACTGTCTGGTAAGCATCAGTTTAAATATGTCTTACGGCCAGAATGCTATTTTAGGAACAGACAGAATACATGAATTATAATGCAGGTGAGACAAACATTCATGCACATCTTGACGAATGCATCATTGGAACAGACAGAATGAGAGACCTTAATGAGACCTCCTATACACACACACACACACACACACATGCATACACACACACAGTACCCCACCCCAGACTGTCTACAGAGCAGCAATGCTGCAGTGAGACAAAAGGGAACATGACACTACCTCTATCAACCTCATAGTGATCTCTATCAACCTCACAGGGATCTCTAGTGGGGGGACAGAACATAACAGTACCTATATCAACCTCATAGTGACCTCTATCAACCTCATAGGGACCTCTAGTGGGGGGACAGAACATGACAGTACCTCTATCAACCTCGTTGTGTACTCTATCAACCTCATGGGGACCTCTAGTGGGGGGACAGAACATGACAGTACCTCTATCATTGTCATAGGGTCCTCTAGTGGGGGGACAGAACATAACATAACCTCTATCAACCTCATAGGGACCTATATCAACCTCATAGTGACCTCTAGTGGGTGGACAGAACATAACAGTATCTCTTTCAACCTCATAGTGACCGCTATCAACTTCATAGTGATCTCTAGTGGGGTGACAGAACATGACAGTACCTCTATCAACCTCATAGTGACCTCTATCAACCTCATAGTGACCTCTAGTGGGGGGACAGTACATGACTGCACCTATATCAACCTCATAGGGATCTCTAGTGGGGGGACAGAACATGACAGTACCTCTATCAACCTCATAGGGACCTCTAGTGGGGCACAGAACATGACAGTACATCTATCAACCTCATAGTGACCTCTAGTGGGGGGGGGCATGACAGACGTAAAGCTACATCTTAGATAACGGTGTGAATTGCAGAGTTGGCCTTTCTCAAGCATCTGTCTTTTATATAACTTGTCTTGTGTGGTTATAATATGTTACATGTGAGGTTGTGTGGTTATCATATGTTACATGTGAGGTTGTGTGGTTATCATATGTTACATGTGAGGTTGTGTGGTTATCATATGTTACATGTGAGGTTGTGTGGTTATCATATGTTACATGTGAGGTTGTGTGGTTGTCATATGTTACATGTGAGGTTGTGTGGTTATAATATGTTACATGTGAGGTTGTGTGGTTATCATATGTTACATGTGAGGTTGTGTGGTTATAATATGTTACATGTGAGGTTGTGTGGTTATCATATGTTACATGTGAGGTTGTGTGGTTATCATATGTTACATGTGAGGTTGTGTGGTTATCATATGTTACATGTGAGGTTCCCCCTTTAGGTTATCCAGATGAAGAATAAGAAGAACAAGTCAAGTTTGAGATGTTCCTGTAAGAGTTTCAGTCATGTGGGAAATAGAAGGGATCATCTCAAAGTCTGGTTCCCAAATGGCACCCTGTTCATATAGGGTAGAACCCTGTGGGCCCTGGTCAAAAGTAGTGCACTATATAGGGAATAGGGTGCCATTTGGGACGAATCTAAAAAATGCTATTTTTTCCCAGGTTCTCTCTCCGGTCTTCACAAAGAGTCTTTGTAGCAGGGCAGGATTAGACAGATGTATTAAGTGGGAGGGAGGCAGAGAGGAAGGAAGGAAGGAAGGAAGGAAGGATGTAAGGAAGGATGTAAGGAAGGAAAGGAAGGAAGGAAGGAAGGAAGGAAGGAAGGAAGGAAGGAAGGAAGGAAGGAAGGAAGGAAGGAAGGAAGGAAGGAAGGAAGGAAGGAAGGAAGGAAGGAAGGAAGGAAGGAAGGAAGGAAGGAAGGAAGGAAGGAAGGAAGGAAGGAAGGAAGGAAGGAAGGAAGGAAGGAAGGAAGGAAGGAAGGAAGGAAGGAAGGAAGGAAGGGGGACTGGTGGTTTTGTTCTATGTTCTCAATGTAGTCAGGACTGCACAGGTTATTCGGTGTATTCGAAAGTCGTTGGATTTTTGAAAAAACGTATATGTATTGCTTTAGGATGTTGTGTTGCAGCCAAGCACACTGCTTTCAATACAACTGTAGGGGATACTGTAGCAGTGATGAGATAGCAATTCATCTACAGTACACTATAAAGAAAGTCTCCCCTTGAAGTCAGAGTCAAAGCTTTCCTGTTCAGAAATGTAGTAAATATTGGATACGATGAAAATGGTTTATATGAGACATAGAGGAGTAAGAGTGGAGCAGAGCTGCTACATCAGCTGAAAACGTCAACAACAAAAAATACATTCAAAGAAGATTATTCTCTTTCATCTGAGCTTCCCTCCAAAATTGCAATCGCTGCAAAAATCAAAAATCTGCACAAATAGATAATATTCACGATTAACGCGATTAACCAAACCGTCAACAGACGTCTGATACTTTACCCGAGGGCCTAATTTGCTAAGATAGTCCTCTAAAAAGATACACCTTCTGCTAGGGCATGATACGTTTGGGCTCAGGGATTTACTTTAATCTGTAATGTTTGAACAGAAGGCTTGGGTTGCTGGCAAGCACTCCTACAGCGACTTAATCAGTTTGAGTCTGCTGCTCACGTTCCTATCAATCAATCAAATGTATTTATAAAGCCCTTTTTACATCAACAGATACAGCTTATACAGAAACCCAGCAAAAACCCCAAACAGCAAGCAATGCAGATGTAGAAGCACATTCTTAATTTCTTGTCTTCTGTCCCTAACATCTCCCACAATACATAATCTGATTACCCAATGTAGAGAGAGAGAGAGAGAGAGAGAGAGAGAGAGCGAGAGAGCGTGAGAGAGAGAGAGCAGGAGAGAGCGCGAGAGAGAGAGAGAGAGAGCATAAGATAAAAAGAGGAGAGAGAACAAAAGGAAGATAGTTGGAGAGAGAAATAATACCAGGAAATGTGTATGACGCTCCAGCCATGTGTTTTCAGCGTCTATTGTACCGTTTGATCCCTAAGACAGAAATAAAGAGAATGGTTTGTATGGTGACTGACTGCACAGTGCATCTGCAGGGGGGAAATGGAGGAGGAGGAGGAACCAGTTTCGGTTTCTGTGTTTTTTGGTTTATGCTGGCTGGCAAGAGAGGAGAGAGCAGAGGGGAGGAGAGGAGAGGAGAGTTAGAGCATGTCTCTGCTCCACACACGAGTGCAGAACTTGAGCTGGACCTAAAAATGAACACAGAGGTCTCAATCCAACCCAACAGAAAAAATCAGTAACATCACCTATCTCTTTCTCTCTGCAGAACGCTCTAAAATAACCTGCTCTAGTTGCAACTATAGCATGGAGACAAGTTCAGCTAGAGTTCACTGGCGCTCCTCTCCCTTTCCAATAGGACAAGTCTTTCATGTCTGTGCTGGCTCACTCTGTCTTGACTGCAGCAGCAGATGCAGTCTGTTTGAAGCTGCCAGCCAACTTATAGTAGTAGGCTCCATAACGAGCTCTACACATACACACTCGTTTCAGTGTGAATGTGTATGTGTGTATGTGTGTGTGTGTGTGATAATATTCCCTTGCAGATTGTATCATTGATTAATTAAGGCATATCCATACCCCACCACAATCTATCCATGAAATATTAAATATTATTATCCAGGGTGCATATAGGGAGACAGAATGGGTTGTGTTTACTGTGTATTTGATGGGGCTTGTGTTTGCTTTGACACAATGGGCTGAGGTTAGTTTAAAGGGCCATCATCAATCCAGTGTAAACAAGCAGCATGCAACAACAGAATGCCTTTAATCAGCCGTGTGAGTATGTAGTAGGGGTATAAGGGACACCAGAGGTGGCTGCCTATAGACACTGATTAGAAATCACCGGCCACTTTAAGGAAATGAAACACTAGACACTTTAATAATGTTTCTGTATCTTGCACTACTCATCTCATATGTATAAACTGTATGCTATACTATTCTACGGTATCTTAGCCACTTTAATCGTGTTTACATACTGCATCACCAATCTCTTATGTCAATACTGTACACTATACTATGCCACTGTATCTTAGTCCAATGCCGCAGTGACATACAGTATATGTATATATTCTCAATCCATTCCTTAGTTAGATTTATGTGTATTTGGGTATATATTGTGAAACTGTTAGATATTACTTGTTAGGTATTACTGCACTGTCGGGGCTAGAAGCACAATAATTTTGCTACACCCGCAATAACATCTGCTAACCACGTGTACCAATGTGACCAATAAAATTAGATTTGATTTGATTTGATCCAAATACGCCCCAAATGGCACCCTATCGCCTATGTAGTTCATTACTTTTGACCAGGGCTTCTGAAAAATAATGCACTATATAAGGAATAGGGTGCATGGGTACTGCTCAAAAGTAGTGCACTACACAGGCCATAGGGTGCTATTTGGGACAAAATGAGTCACTCCCATCCATACCGAACAAGATAGAGAAAAGGCTCGCTTCTGCCATCTAGTGCTGATTGATTGACATGTCGGCTACTCTTTCATACCAAGTGATTTAATTGATTTGATTGTTAAAGACACACTGTGGTCAAGTGAAGGGTGGTTATCTCTCATGTTATAACAGTGAATTACTTGGAGTTTGGTCTAGTGGTAGCTCCGCCTACTCTGGACAACACATACCTGCAGGCAATGGTGTTACGAATCCCACCGATCTGTCTCCCTCTCTACCTTCCCACTGTCACCATAAAAAGCAACAAAATATAGACTACCGAACTGTTGGCGATTGTAATAGCGTTTGGAAAACGATGTAGGCTAGTATCATTATAGTTTTCAGTCTTTGGTATCAATTTTTTCGGTGACAGCAGACTGGAATGTCCTGACTGGGATGTCCTGACTGGAATGTCCTGACTGGGATGTCCTGACTGGAATGTCCTTACTGGAATGTCCTTTGGTCCACATGTCTGTCTGAAAAAACAAGAAACAGAAAAATCTAAAGATAAGGGAGCTGTCTGAACTCTGACCTGCCGCTTCAGAAGGAGTCTAAACAGAGTGATTGTTCTCCCTGCAGTCTGTTTGTCCTCTGTTTGGTTAAGTCTCTCACAGCCAATTTGTGTTCATTTCTCCAAGATGTTGCTGCTGCAGAGCCTGGCCGCCTGGGGGTAGAACCAATTAGACTACAGTGTTAACCATAAGGCTGGTGAGCCTCTCTATGGGGGGGAGAGAGAGCCTGCAGACGCATCACGCTGATTGAAACTGAGGGGGCATGTTCATTACTGTACCTGATTGAAACTGAGGGGGCATGTTCATTACTGTACCTGATTGAAACTGAGGGGGCATGTTCATTACTGTACCTGATTGAAACCGAGGGGGCATGTTCATTACTGTACCTGATTGAAACTGAGGGGGCATGTTCATTACTGTAGCTGATTGAATCTGAGGGGGCATGTTCATTACTGTACCTGATTGAAACTGAGGGGGCATGTTCATTACTGTACCTGATTGAAACTGAGGGGGCATGTTCATTACTGTAGCTGATTGAATCTGAGGGGGCATGTTCATTACTGTAGCTGATTGAAACTGAGGGGGCATGTTCATTACTGTACCTGATTGAAACTGAGGGGGCATGTTCATTACTGTACCTGATTGAAACTGAGGGGGCATGTTCATTACTGTACCTGCATCTTTACTAGTCCACTATATTATGACCCATCAATGATATATACAGTAACCACCCTACACATCTTACTATACTAAACAAAAATATAAAGGCAACATGCAACAATTTCAACGATTTTACTGACTTACAGTTCATATAAAGAAATCAGTCAATTGAAATAATTTAGGCCCTAATCAATGGATTTCACATGACTGGGCAGGGTTGTGGTTGTGAGGCCGGTTGGACGTACTGCCAAATTCTCTAAAACGATGTTGGAGGCGGCTTATGGTACAGAAATTAACATTACATTCTCTGGCAACAGCTCTGGTGAACATTCTTGCAGTCAGCATGCCAATTGCACGCTCCCTCAAAACATGAGACATCTGTGGCATTGTGTTGTGTGACAAACTGCACATTTTAGAGTGCCCTTTTATTGTCCCCGGCACAAGGTGCACCTGCGTAATGATATGCTGTTGATGAGCTGTTTAATCAGCTTCTTGATATGCCACACCTGCCAGGTAGATGGATTATCTTGGCAAAAGAGAAATGCCAACAGGGATGTAAACAAACTTGTGCACAAAATTTGAGAGAAATAAGCTTTTTGCGCCTATGGAAAATGTCTGGGATCTTTTATTTCAGCTCATGAAACATGAGACCAACACTAGTTGCGTTTGTATTTGTGTTCAGTATACATAACAGGCTGAAATGAGGACATACATAATATCATCCTGTTTTGGAGTAGGTTGCAGATATGGATTTTGTGTTTGGAAATTAAACAATGACCCAATGGTTTAATGAGAGGCAGGTCCGGCCCGTGGCATAGGCGGAATAGGCAAATGCTGTTAAAAAAATAATAATAATACTATTTTAATACTATTAATTTGAAATATTACAAAAAAGCGAAAGCCCCAACAACAACATAACTACATAGCTTATTAGGCGTCACCACTGGCAGCATGATCGTAGGGTGGAAAGTGGAGCTGGCAGTCACACAAATTACCTGGGCAAAAGAATCCAAAATGAACTGATAGACTCCATCAGCGCAAAAATACTGGAAAAAATTGTGGAAGAGATCAAAACATCAAAGTATTTCTCCATTATTTCTGTAATATAGTTAGTATTTTGTGCAATACTCTTATTTATAATTTGCTTTATGTCACTTGTTTCTTTAATACTGTTTTTATTTTTTTATTTCTAAAATAAAGACAATTTCAAAGACATTAAGCTATGCATTTTCTGTGTGAGTTTATGAACACAATGATCGGTGGTAGAATTGGCTGCGATGCAAGGGCCACCAGCTAAAATCTTGCTTAGGGCACCAAATTGGTCAGGGCCGGCCCTGATGAGAGGCATCCGTTGACGACTGATACCAAACGGAGATTATTGTCCGACAAAACAATGTGCAGGTTTTTGTGCATATGCTACTCGTCCGAAAGTATTTCATTTTACTTAAGTTTTAAAAAACGGGCCATGTTGAATGCATTTCGTTTTCATGCCTCTCTGTGTGCCTATTGTATATTCACCGCTGACTACTGGGAAGGTTCACAAACTGCAAAAGTATATCAGTCCACTAGGTTGTGCAATCAGGCTGTTTTCAAATCCAGCCACTGGCCGTATACAGCTTCCAGATGGGTAAACTACGACGCAAACTAGAATTACTCAGGGTTTTCTAAAGCTTAACAGCTTCAGTTAGCTTCACGTTCCAACCCAGGCTACATTTGTGGCGAAATCAAATGAAAGAAAAGTTTGTCTTGCAAATTCGGCAGCCTTTGGTGTCACTGACTGGTCTATCGTTAATGCCGTCATCTATGTTTTACTGTGCTTGAAGTATCAAATGCATTCTGTCATTACTAAATATGTGATGTGATAGGTATTTTATTATTACTATATTTTAACACAAAAAACATTTGATTAATCAATTATTTAATCAGTCGTCTTCCTCAAATGACGGTGATGATGACGCAATCTTTGCGAGAGGGAGAATCTGATTTAATTGGTCCTCAACTCGCGACTCAGACGCTTTATTCAGGTATAAATGGATTTAGTCCTAAATTAGCCTGTCCGGAGCAGGTTAGTTCTGAAGGATTCGTTCCCATAGACATTTACCTGGCTAAAAGGTGACCCACTTTCGTGTAACCAGTTATCCCGAGTTGAACTCAGAGTTGACCAAAAGATACCTCGATAACTCCTCAAACCAGATTCATAGTATAGTGCTCTGGTGCGCTTGCTGTAATATTAGTTTAGGCTCGAGTTACTGAGTTAGGGCATCATTACCAGAGCATATGAAATGTAGTACCAGTGACCATAGTCTGACAGCCGCTATAATGTTTTGTTTTAATGCTGAATTGACTCGTGCCGTTCGCAGACAGCGATACGCACAGCATAATTATCACCAACGCATTTTATTGATTAGCTTTTATGACCAAGTGGTGTTTTCACTGAAATCTTTTCTCAATTAAACGATAATATGGCTCATTCGACAGCTGCAAGTTTATTCAAATTGAGGCATGCATTAAATGCATTAAGGGCGAGATATAAATGGACTTTATGTAAATGACGCTTGTGTTTAGAATAAGTGTGCTGATTATTGTTTGAAATGTTTCCCTTGATAGTTAAGGCTTTTATAGTAAATCTTATGCCAATTACCATAAGATGTTGGTAGCTGTATGGGGTATTTTGTAGCTGGATATATTCTTTCGTATAGTTAGTTATAGGTCTAGTTCTTTCACATTACATTTGATTCAGGGTCCAACTGAGGGAGTTTTATTCTCAATACTACTATGTTTTTTTCATAGGAGAATTTGCTTCCAATCCCTCTCGCATGTCTAACAAATTAAACTTTTTCCACTTCGATAAAAAGCAAGCGCACACATTTTCATCAGAAATTTCAGCTGAAGTGGTTTAACATAGGCCAATAAAGACATTTCAATCTTGAATCCATCTGATGAAACAAACAAGTATTCATAACCCTTAACTTACAAAATACTGTATAAATATTTTAAAATTCTCACCCATCTACACACAATACCCCATAAAGACAAAGTGAAAACGTGTTTTTATAATTTTGGGCAACTTTATTGAAAATAAAATACAGAAATATCTCATTTACATAGGTATTCACACCTCTGAGTCAATACATGTTAGAATCCTCTTTTTCAGCGATTACATGTGTGAGTCTTTCTAGGTAAGTCTCTATGAACTTTGCACACCTGGATTGTACAACATTCGCTATTAGATTTTCAAGCAGATTTAAGTCAAAACTGTAACTTGGCCACTCAGGAACATTCACTGTCTTCTACGTAATCACCTCCAATGTAGATGTGGCCTTGTGTTTAAGGTTATTGTCCTGCTGAAAGGTGAATTCATATCCCAGTATCTGTTGGAAAGCATACTGGACCAGGCTTTCCTCTAGGATTTTGCCTGTGCTTAGCGCTATTACGTTAATTTTTTTATCCTAACAAAACATCCAAGTCCGGTCCTTGCCCTTCTGCTGCCTTAGGCAAGAACAAAAAATGCTGCCCCCGCAAAATTAAGGAGACATAGACACCGGACCAAAAATCAATATCAGTGGATGTTGAAATTAAGGCCGGTCCGGACAGCACCAAAAAAAGAGTCCAAAAGGCATCGGTGTCGGTCCGTGCTTACTGAGGTGTAGCCTACGGTGTTGTCTGAAATTGTAATGTTATGAATGCCTATCTATGTGGTAAGCCTACCATTTGTAAAACACCAAAAAAAGACGTAGGGTTCCGGACCGGACCAAAACAAGACGTCCAAAAGACGTTGGGTCGTGCTTACTGATGTGTAGCCTACCATGTTGGCCACAATGGAATTTTATGAATGCCCAGCCATGTTGTAGGCCCACCATTTGTAAAACAGGCCGTTGTATTGGCTTTATTAGTGCTGTTCCCTGTGACTAATCAATTTGGCTATTTAAGTTTGAATATCAGCTACCCAACTTTATCAGGAGTTATCGTGAGCCTATTTGCAATGTGTTTACACAGCAGGAAAGTGTTTTCTTTTCACTAAGAATATTAGTGTTCTGTACAGGCTTCCTTTTCACTCTGTCATTAGGTTAGCATTGTGGAGTAACTATAATGTTGTTTATCTATCCTCAGTTTTCTCCTGTCACAGCCATTAAACTCTGTAATTCTGTAAAGTCACCATTGGCCTCATGGTGAAATGGTGAAAACTGAGTTAGATAGATAGATAGATAGATAGATAGATAGATAGATAGATAGATAGATAGATAGATAGATAGATAGATAGATAGATAGATAGATAGATAGATAGATAGGTACTTTATTGATCCCCGAGGGGAAATTTCTTTGTCAAGCAGCTACAACAAAACATAGGGCAGGTGCAAAATGCCAGAACAAAAATACACAAAAGACAGATACACTAGGAAGGATGCCTGTATCTCTGTAGTTACCGGCCTCCCGAGTAGCGCAGCGGTCCAAGGCACAGCATCGCAGCGCTTGAGGTGTCACTACAGACCTGGGTTCGATCCCCCGTGACTGGGAGGCGGACGGGTTTCCTCCGACACATTGGTGCGTCTGGGTTCCGGGTTAAGCAAGTAGTGTGTCAAGAAGCAGTGTGGCTTGGCAGGGTCATGTTTCGGAGGATGCATGGCTCTCGACCTTCGCCTCAGCCAAGTCCGTATGGGAGTTGCAGCGACTGTAACTACCAGCTGGATATCATGAAATGAAAAAGTACCCCCCCCCCCCCCCCCAAAAAAAAATATAGTAAACTGAGTGTATTGATACACCATCTTCACCAATAACTTCACCATGCTCAAAGGAATATTAAATGTTTTTTTGTTTTTTTAATTACAATTTGTATACTTTTTATTTTAAATGTCTAGGTTACCTTCTTTGTGAGCATTGGAAAACCTCCCTGGTCTTTGTGTTTGAAATGGACATGAAATATCATGTTAGACACTAATGCACACAGTGAGTCCGTTCAACTTACTAAGTTATTTAGGTTCTCCATAACAAAGGGGTTGAATACTTATTGACTCAAGACATTTCAGATTTTAATTTTAAATTTGTAAACATTTTGAAAAAATAATTCCACTTTGCCATTATGGGGTATTGTATGTAGACCAGTGACAAAAACAATCTAAATGTAATCAATTTTAAATTCAGGCTGTAAGACAACAAAATGGGGAGGGGTGGGAATACTTTCTGAAGGCACTGTACACGGAAGCAGGGTAAAGAGACTAGGCATCAGGATAGATAATAATAAGGTATTTGAGGTAGATGTGAACATTAAAGCAGGGTAAAGAGACTAGGCATCAGGATAGATAATAATAAGGTATTAGAGGTAGATGTGAACATTAAAGCAGGGTAAAGAGACTAGGCATCAGGATAGATAATAGTAAGTTATTTGAGGTAGATGTGAACATTAAAGCAGGGTAAAGAGACTAGGCATCAGGATAGATAATAATAAGGTATTAGAGGTAGATGTGAACATTAAAGCAGGGTAAAGAGACTAGGCATCAGGATAGATAATAATAAGGTATTAGAGGTAGATGTGAACATTAAAGCAGGGTAAAGAGACTAGGCATCAGGATAGATAATAGTAAAATAAAGAACAGTAGCAGCAGCAAATGATGAGTGTACAAGTTTCTGTGTCTGTGTTATGTGTGCATATGTAGTGAATGTGTGTTGGTTTTGTGTGGGAGTGTAGTGTGTGTGTGTGTGTGTGTGTATGTGTGCGTATGGAATGAATGTGTGTTGGTTTTGTATGTGTGTGTGTTGTGTCAGTGTGTGTGTTATGTGTGCGTATGGAGTGAATGTGTGTGGGAGTGTAGCATGTGTGTGGGTGTTTGTGTGCATACTGTATGTACACTCCTAGAAGTAAAGGTGCCATCTATAACCTAAAAGGGTTCTTCGGCTGTCCCCATAGGAGAACCCTTTGAAGAACCCTTTTTGGTTCCAGGCAGAACCTTTTTGAGCTCCATGTAGAACCCTTTACACAGAGGGTTCTACATGGAACCCAAAATAGTTCTGCCTGGAACCAAAAAGGGTTCTTCAAAAGGTTATCCTATGGGGACAGCCGAAGAACCATTTTTTTCTAAGTGTAGTGAATGTGTGTGGGAGTGTAGTGTGTGTGTGTGTGTTTGTGTTGTGTCGGTGTATGTGTTATGTGTGCGTATGTAGTGAATGTGTGTGGGAGTGTTGCATGTGTGTGTTGTGAGTGTGTATACACTGAGTGTACAAAACATGCTCATTACAGACTGACCAGGTGAATGGTTTGGTCCCTTATTAATGTCACTTGTTAAATCCACTTCAGTCAGTGTAGATGAAGGGGAGGACAATTGAGACATGGATTGTGTATGGGTGCCATTCAGAGGGTGAATGGGCAAGACAAAAGTGCCTTTGAACGGGGTATGGTAGTAGGTGCCGGGTGCACCGGTTTGAGTGTGTCAAGAACTGCAACGCTGCTGGATTTTTCATGCTCAACACTTTCCTGTGTGTATCAAGAATGAACCATCACCCAAAGGACATCCAGCCAACTAGACACAACTGTGGGAAGAACTGGAGTCAACATGGGCCAGCATCCCTGTGGAATGCTTTCGACACCTTGTAGAGTCCATGCCCCCGACGAATTGAGGGGAAAAGGGTGTGCAACTCAATATTAAGATGTTCTTAATGTTTTGTACACTCAGTGTATGTGCTAATAGTATGATCTTTCCGTACAAAAAAGTTAAGATAAACACACTCACTCACTATATAGCAAAGTTGGGTTGGAACTCGTAAGATGACACCCTTCTCCGTCGGCGCCATCATCAGAGTCAGAGTCAAAGTTATCCAAGGGTTTTATGCACTAAATAACCATAGATGTATTTTATTAGCATATAATTTCTTTTTGGATCAGGCCTGTGGATGTCTCATATTCATTAACAATTGATTTTTATAAGGCTACAAGGATTCAGCATGTCTTTCAAAACAATAAATGGTTTGCTCTATCAATGCTATTGAGGCAGAGGAGAGAAAATATAGGCACTGTATATGTTTTTGCTGACATAGGAGATTAAAATCTTGATTACCTTTTAGCCTCATCTCCGATGCATAGATGTTCCAGTGAAATGAGCGCTCAGGCTTCACTTTCCCGCCCTGTGAATCACGCGCCGGCAGATTTAGCACTATTGGCTATCCGCTGAGAAGAAGTCATGACTAAGGTATTTCCGATGTTGTTAAAATAGTGAGGAAAGAACTGCCTGACTAGGAAAACACTGTACAGTACACAAGGCCTAGTCTAAAACCTGAATTATGTTATTCTCATATCTCAAGTGTATCCTTCCAACAGCATCTTCATAACTTCGGTTGCCATTATTTTCTCTTTCTTACAAGAGCATTATTTGCCTGCATATCACCTTCTGACTTCCTAAAGACTTTTTAACCAACCAACATATAGACTACTGCTAGTGTTTCCCAAACTCAGTCCTCGGGACCCCAAGGGGTGCATATTTGGGTTTTTGCCCTAACTACAGAGCTGATTCAAATGATTAAAGTTCAATGATTAGTTGATTATTTGACTCAACTGTGTAGTGCTAGGGCAAAAAAAAAAAACATGCACCCCTTGGGTTCCCGAGGACCGAGTTTGGGAAACCCTGGTCTATTCCATGTAGCCTAGCCACGTCTAATCAGTCTACGCCCCCCTGTAGTGAAGCCTATTAGGCCTAATGTAATATCGAACATTAGGCTTAGATTTTAAAAAAATGTTAAAATGGTCATATAAAAAAAAAAGAGCATTAAGCCTGTGTAGCTCAGTTGGTAGAGCATGGCATGTGCAGTGCCAGGGTTGTGGGTTTGATTCCTACGGGGGACTAGTATGAAAACAAAGTATGAAAATGTATGTAAGTTGCTCTGGATAAGAGTGTCTGCTAAATTATGTAAATGTAAAATGTAAGCCGAGATGATCAGTAGGCTACTTTAGACAACCTTTTCTCAACATAACCTAACACAGTAGGCCTTGGCCCAGACACGTCACTCTGTCTCCAGGGTCCTTTAGTTGGGAATCAGCTTCATTACAAAGTAGATAAAACCTTGTATTGGATTTACAGAAGGGGACACTATCATTCAGAAGAGGGGCTGCCGCTGCTGATCCCCTTATCATTACAACTTCATGATTACATTTCTCCCCGCTTGATTGTCTCACAGAGTTATAGCGCTGGACCAAGTCCCGACTCGGCAAAGCAATCTCCCTGCGGCGATTCTATTTCGCTTTGTGCCGCTGCTCTCTAGATGACCTGGCGGTAATTGAGGATACAAAAAGACTAACATGTCTGACCTTGGTCAGAGTTAGAGGTTACCCCTGTAATTATACTCTGAATGGGAAAACCCTTCTAGGCTATAGATCATTTGGAGCCTTGGGTTTCATGGGCTGTGTCCCAAATGACACCCTATTCCCTTTTATAGTGTAGTACTTTTGACCAGAGCCCCGATTGCATCCCAAATGGCACCCTATTCCCTATTTAGTGCACTACTTTTGACCAGGGTGTATTGGGCTCTCATTAAAAGTAGTGCACTATAAAGGGAATGGGATGTCATTTGCGACAGACATTGTTAGGTCTTTTTTATTTAAAGGAGCTGTGGTCTGCCTTTTTGTTCCCTTTGAGATCAGAGAACTGAAAATCCAGTTATACTCTAAAGTAGGCTATACACTATACCCTATACCCTATACACTAACCCTATACCCTATACCCTATACACTAACCCTATACACTAACCCTATACCCTATACCCTATACCCTATACACTAACCCTATACCCTATACACTAACCCTATAGCCTCAGGAAAGAGAATGGTCCTGTCCCCCTTCCTGTTCACCCTATATACCTCGGACTTTAGATATAACTCTGAAACATGCCACCTACAGAAGTTCTCGGATGAGACCTCAATTGTAGGGTACATCAGGGGTGGACAGGAGGAGGAGTACAGGAGCATAATCAGTGACTTTGTGTTGGTGCCATGGTTATGATGCAGAGGAGCACCTTCAGTCACAGACTGATCCCACCACGGTGTGCCAGAGAGCGCTACAGGAAGTCCTTCCTGCCGGCGGCTATTAGACTATTTAATACCTCACCGGGGTGCCGTGCCGTCGGCAACATAGATGTGGAACTGTTGGGGTGTTAGGACCTAGTTTAACAATTATGCATCCATCCGTGTGTAACTCTGGTCTGTAATCACTCATTCACTCAGGATTTATTTATTCATTCAGGTCTGTATATACATATTCATGTACAGTTGTTATATCACATCACATGCAATATTGTAAGTAATTCTTGGACTTATTTAAAGGGAATTACTATTATTACCCTAAATTATATCATACACACATTTAGCTATTTAAGTATCTCTTCAACACAAAAATGGTTCACTGACCACAGAATCAAGGTTTTGCCATTGTACCCTGACCTAAGCCCCATAGAAAACCTGTGGGATGGAGCGGAAGAGGATAGTCCACAAGCGAGGACCTCAGAATCTGAAGGATCTGGAGAGATTCTGATTGTAGGAATGGTCTCAGGTCCCTTACCATGTGTTCTTCAACCTCATTACACATTATAGGAGAAGACAGAGCTGTTATCTTGGAAAGGGAAAGTATTGAATGAAGGGGTGCCAATAATTGTGGCACACATATATTTGAGAATTATTATTTTTTTAGGATAAGAATAAATGTTTTCTTTCAATTATTTTTAATAATAATTATTTTATTAATTAAAGGTTAGATTTTTGTGAATATTTTGAATGAAAGACCAAGAGGATAAACAATCAATATTTTTTTCACAGCTGTTTTGCTCATATTTACCAAGGGTGCCAATATTAGTAGAAGGCACGGTATATACTAACCTATAGCCCTATACCCTAACCCTAAATTATGTGTTAAAGCCATATACTGTATAAAACATAAAGAACCTCCCTCTTTTCCCATTGTTATCAGAAACACACATCTAAATTCAGGCTAAAGTGTGTGTGTGGTGTAGTGTGGTGTGGTGTGGTGTGTGTGTAGTGTGGTGTGGTGTGGTGTGTGTATGGTGTGGTGTGTGTGTGGTGTGTGTGTGGTGTGGTGTGGTGTGGTGTGGTGTGTGTGTAGTGTGGTGTGGTGTGGTGTGTGTATGGTGTGGTGTGGTGTGGTGTGGTGTGTGTGTGGTGTGGTGTGGTGTGGTGTGGTGTGTGTGTGGTGTGGTGTGGTGTGTGTGGTGTGGTGTGTGTGTGGTGTGGTGTGGTGTGTGTGGTGTGGTGTGGTGTGTGTGTGGTGTGGTGTGTGTGGTGTGGTGTGGTGTGTGTGTGGTGTGGTGTGGTGTGGTGTGTGTGGTGTGGTGTGTGTGTGGTGTGGTGTGGTGTGTGTGTGGTGTGGTGTGGTGTGGTGTGGTGTGTGTGTGGTGTGGTGTGGTGTGGTGTGTTTGTGGTGTGGTGTGTGTGTGGTGTGGTGTGTAATAAATCTAGATTTTCTTTCCCCACAGATCAATCTTGTTACATCTAACCATTAGTTTTATCATTGTAATCCAGGGACAATACATCAGGCTGAGGAAAATAATGGGCTCCATTAATGTATTTTCTTGTGAATTTGATATGATAAAAGCAGCACTCACAGTAGAATAGGAGGTCCAATACCAAGCCGTTTGTCATGTGATTGTGAATTTGTTTATGTTCCAACACTATTGCTTTTTCATTACACCAAAATAGGCCTTTTATAAAGGACAGCACTGGCACCACAGATGGAGCAACGTTTTCTATCATCCATTCCTACGATCATCTCATTAAATGGAGCTATAGTATTATGGGTATTATGGGCAAGGATTTTCTAAATCCAAAATCTGTAATAACCATTGAGGGGGCGTTCCCGGACATGGATTAAGCCAGACCTGAAATAAAAAGTACCTTCAATGGAAATTCTTCATTGAGCTTGCTTTTTGGTCCTGGACTAGGCTTAATCTGTGTTGGGGTAACGGCCCCAAGGTCTTTTAGATTACTGACATTTTAATCTTAGTCATCTTGAAATAAACCACAGTGCTGTTTTGTAGAGGACTAGAGGTTTATGGTATTTAATACGATTTTATCCACGACTCGTAATCAAATATCATCCCAATGTCATCCTGAAACTCAAAGTAGACTCCAGAGGTAAAACTCTTTAAAAACTTTGTGTGATGATGTCCTATTATGGAAGGTCCATAGAAGTCCCTACAGCCGGAACCCATGTCTCCTAAAACTGGCACAGTGAGATAATGTTAATAAAGCCTTTAAATAAGCTACCACAAACTTCTAATTAACTTTTCATCGAATTAATGCCTTGTGAAGTATCAAAACTTGTGTTCAAAGCTCTGAAGCTTTGCCAACCACCCTATTGTACATGGTCACAGTAGCCATTGATGCTTGAATTGTGTGTGTGTGTGTTCATTGTAAGTGTGTGTAGGGGGAGAGACAGTGGTGTTTGTGATCTGAGACTAATTCAATCATCCTAAACCATACAGTGGAGGAACCCAGTGAGGCAGTACTGCTTAATTACTGTAGATAATGATGGTGCTATTCTTTGATAGCTAGTCTGTCTGAATACCAGAGGAAAGCATGCACATCTCTCCTATTCCGCCCAGGTACCTTAAAGGGATAGTAAATCTACATAGCAAAATGACCTAGTGTAGTCTGTCTGTTTCCTTAGGGATTGCAATCCATACATAGCATAGCCCCAATTCACACCACCCTATTTGGCATGGGACGACATATTGAGGTCATTTTCTGGTTTTCTGATTAGATAACCAGGTAAAGATGCTGTTCTCTTGACAAAAAAACTATGTGTAACAAAAAAGAAAACAGTCCTTTTACAACCATGATGTGACAAAGGACATTAGCCGAACGCCAATGCAACCAGTTTTTCCTCTTGGCCTGGGTAGTCAATGCCAGTACATAATAGAATATTACTTTTGCTGTTACATATTAAAGCGGTCGGTCCAGGGTTTTTCACAAACTCACTGTCTTAATTCAGCCTTCAATACCTCACTAAAATAACTTGAAACAAAAAAATCTGTTTTCATAACATCACTACTTTATGTCCAAAATGGCACCCTATTTTCTAGTGCACTACTTTTGACCAGAGTCTTCTAGGACCTGGTCAAAAGTAGTGCACTATGTAGATAATACGGTGACATTTGGGACGTATCCATGAACTTCTCCTCAAATCTCTTATTAAGCATGCAAGACCACGATCCGACAATTCAGTCTCCAGGTTTTCCGTTCAAATTAAAACTTTTCCACCAACTCCCGTATCGACAGTCATTCCTGTATGATGTACTCTATGGAGGCCACTCACAGAGTGCTTAATTAAAAAAACTCACGTTCCCCAAACTCTTTGAGGCCTCGTTTGGGCTGCGATAACTTTCTGCCTTCTATTCTAAAACGACAGCTTAAAGATGCCACTAGCCAACTGAACATATGGTCCATTATCATATTATTGTTAACTAGCCATTGGGTCACTTCTCCGAGAAGAGACATTTACTAACTGCTTCCTTGTACTTGTGTTAAGAGGTGTGATTTGATCTGATTTGACTACACCCCTAAGGCTTATGAAAGCACCTCTGGATGTGAACTGGATTAAAATTCTCTGTGTGTTCCTGGCGAATGGCTCCAAAAGGGTTAATTTAATGCTTAGGGTTTCATTTTAGACCTACCTGTAATGAATACTCTTTCAGACCAGGAATGGATTCAAGCGCAGTGCGCAGCAGGTTTAATTATTAATTTGACAAGATTATAAACAAACGTTGAATACACGAATAGGCAGTGGTACAAAAGGGCTAGGCAAAAATTCGAAATCCAAGGGCAGGCAATAGGTTAAAGAAATCCTGAAAGATACTAGACAAAACGATAAAGATTCAGTAAAGCGTCCAAAACAAACAATGCCTCACAAAACAGAAACACACCTGAACCGGCTTAAATAGGGGTTGCAGCAAGCTACCAGGTGAAACTCATCATGGCAAACGAACACGAACACAAGCATAGAAATACAACACACTAGATAGAACACTTTGGAACAAAATGAAAACCCTAAACCTCACACTACCTAGGAAAGTCACTGAATGAAATTGTGAGAATAACAGTGTACACTGTAGATAGATAGATAGATAGATAGATAGATAGATAGATAGATAGATAGATAGATAGATAGATAGATAGATAGATAGATAGATAGATAGATAGATAGATAGATAGATAGATAGATAGATAGATAGATAGATAGATAGATAGATAGATAGATAGATAGATAGATAGATAGATAGATAGATAGATAGATAATTTTTTTATCCCCGAGGGGGACATTTCTTTGTCAAGCAGCTACAACAACAAAACACAGGGCAGGTGCAAAATGCCACAACGAAAGTACACAAAAGACAGATACATGGTACATGATACATAGAGCGGCAGTATGGAAAAAGTATAGAAATACAAGATATCTGGAGTGCAAAAAAAAGCTATAAAAAGACTTTGCATAGTATGGGTGGTTGGCTGAATATGTACACTATACATTGGTGGATGTTGGATGGTTAACTATACTATACAGGTCAATGGCAGCTAAAAATGCATATGAGCGAGGGTAATAATAATTTACTTAATAGACAGACTGGCTAAATGAACAGGTAAGTGAATATTTTGCATGGTTAAATTAGCTGTACAGGTAAATATACAGTTATATTTACAGATGAGTGAATACTTGCATGGTTACACAAACTGTACAGGTAAATGACAGGAAGAGATACTTAAATAGCTAAATGTGTGTATAATATAATTTGGGGTAATATCAGGGTTTAATTACAGACAACTGCACATATTGCACATTCGATATACTAAAAGCAATGAGAAAAGGTGCAACTGACAGGATACTAATATGCATTCCTGAGTGAATGCCTTCGTAGGTTAGGTCCAAGAATTACAAGCAATATTGCACGTGATATGATATAACAACTGTACATGAGTATGTATATACAGACCTGCATGAATAAATAGGTCCTGAGTGAATGAGTGATGACGAACCAGAGTTACTCACGGATGGATGCATAATTGTTAAACTAGTTCCTAGCACCCCAACAGTTCCAGATCTATGTTGCCGACGGCACGGCACCCCGGTGAGGCATTATATAGTCTAATAGCCGCCGGCAGGAAGGACCTCCTGTAGCGCTCTCTGGCACACCGTGGTGGGATCAGACTGTGACTGAAGGTGCTCCTCTGCGTCATAACCATGGCGTGCAGAGGGTGGGTGACGTTGTCCATGATGGCCAGCAGTTTGGCCAGGATCCGTCTCTCCACCACCTCCTCTAGAGTGTATTTAAATGATAATATACTTGTATATAGTTGGAATTAGCTCAATTCAGTTTTCAATTCAGTCAGTTCGTGAAGTGATTTGAAAATGGTTTTAGATTGTTTTCAATTCACTGGGGTCAAATTAATTTGCAAATTGCTTTTGTAAAAAAACACCAAGTAAACTCCCCTCACAGTGGCCTATACTGCATTGTGGGTTTGATTGAATGGAGTCATGGGCTTAACTGTCAGAAGATATTATTACTGATTCATTATTTGAGTTTGATTGGATAAAAACATACACACCAACCATAGTTGTTATCCACAAATATACAACATGAAACCCAGGGAGGTGTGTGTGTTGAATGCACTAGCCCTTTAAGAGGTCAGCATGTCTCTGATTGGATCGGGGAGAGAGTTAGGCAGAGATTGTGCGGCGAGGGTCTGTCTGATGCTCCAATGAGGTACCACGACTGCAGGATGCCCCAGCCACTCCCGTCTCTCAGCTCCGGCCCACACATACACACACACAGCCCCTAGACTTCATTCAGCTTAGCCTCAATCAGTCTGCAGAGAGTCGCAAGAGAGCACAGGGGGATGTGTCAAGTCAGTGCCTTCTGAAAGTTTGAACGGATCTGCATACACACACAGAAAAACAAATACATACGGAGAACACACACACGCAGGGACACTCGTCATGCACATACACAGCCTGAACCTAACACCCACACACCGATGGACACATGCCACAAACACAGATGGGCGGACAGAGCTGAAAGTTTAAGCTTGCATACATACACACGTGCGGACGGACCCCTGTCACACAAACGCACTCAGAAACACTGAATTACGGTCAGTATGAGTGGCGTGTCTGAGACTGCTGTGGTCAGTAGACCCTCGACTACCATGAAACGACACAAGAGTGCCAGGAAGAACTCCAGGCGGATTTACTCACCTTATCAAGACAACCAGCCAGGGTGAGTTCTACAATCTTAGAAAAAAAGGTGCTATCTAGAACCTGAAAGGGTTATTCGGCTGTCCCCATAGGAGAACCCTTTGAAGATCCCTTTTTGGTTCCAGGTAGATCCCTTTTTGGTTCCAGGTAGAACCCTTTTGGGTTCCAGGTAGAACCCTTTTGGGGTCCATTTAGAACCCTTTCCACAGAGGGTTCTACATGGAACCAAAAAGGGTTCAACCTGGAACCAAAAAGAGTTTTCCCTGGAACCAAAAATGGCTCTCCTATGGGGACAGCCGAAAAACCCTATTGGAACCCTTTTTCATCAGAGTGTACACTCTATTCTATTCTATTCTATTCTATGTTGTTCTGTTTTATCCATATTGATATGAAATGATGCTTTCCATGTTGTACTGAATATGTATGGTGTTGACCTCAACTCCATAGCACCATCTTTTATGACTTGCAAAAGTGTAATTTACATTTTATACATGGCAACTGTTGTAATAGAATCGTATCCTTATCCAGGTTCTCAAACAGGTTAGTGATTGATTGATTGATTGATTGATCGATTGAATGTATTTGATTATTAAGGTAGAAGGCTGCTCCAGTTGGAGACAACATTACATGTATATTAAAATATTGAGGATAAAACCCAAGGGCTTGTTGCCATTGTGGTCCTCCTATTATTTATTATTTATTATTTATTAATTTATTTGTCAGGCACCATGTACAACATGCCAATGCACCAAATTTAGCTAGACAGCACATGTTCATTTGTAGTGCCTGAGCAGAAAACCAAAAACATCAATACATCATTACAATGCTACAATATAACACACTATTAATTAATATATATACAGTTGAAGTCGGAAGTTTACGTACACTTAGGTTGTAAGTCATTAAAACTCATTTTTCAACCACTCCACTCGTGTTAACAAACTATAGTTTTGGCAAGTCGGTTAGGACATCTACTTTGTGCATGACACAAGTAATTTGTCCAACATTTGTTTACAGACAGATTATTTCACTTATAATTCACTATATCCCAATTCCAGTGGGTCAGAAGATTACATACACTAAATTGACTGTGCCTTCAAACAGCTTGGAAAATTCCAGAAAATTATGTCATGGCTTTAGAGGCTTCTGATAGGTTAAATGATATAATTTTAGTCAATTGGAGGTGTACCTGTGGATGTATTTCAAGGCCTACCTTCAAACTCAGTGCCTCTTTGCTCGACATCATGGGAAAATCAAATCAAAAGAAATCAGCCAAGAAAAGAAATTGTAGACCACATGTCTGGTTCATCCTTGAATGCAATTTCCAAATGCCTGAAGGTACCACGTTCATCTGTACAAACAATAGTACGCAAGTATAATCACCATGGGACCACGCAGCCGTCATACCGCTCAGGAAGGAGATGCGTTCTGTCTCCTAGAGATGAATGTACTTTGGTGTGAAAAGTGCAAATCAATCCCTGAACAACAGCAAAAGACCTTGTGAAGATGCTGGAGGAAACAGGTACAAAAGTATCTATATGCACAGTAAAACGAGTCCTATATCGACATAACCTGAAAGGCCGCTCAGCAAGTAAGAAGAAACTGCTCCAAAACCGCCATATAAAAGCCAGACTACGGTTTGCAACTGCACATGGGGACAAAGATCGTACTTTTTGGAGAAATGTCCTCTGGTCTGAAAGGGGGACGCTTGCAAGCCGAAGAACACCATCCCAACTGTGAAGCATGGGGGTGGCAGCATCATGTTGTGGGGGTGCTTCGCTGCAGGAGGGACTGGTGCACTTCACAAAATATATGGCATCATGAGGAAGGAAAAGCATGTGGATATATTGAAGCAACATCTCAAGACATCAGTCAGGAAGTTAAAGCTTGGTCGCAAATGGGTCTTCCAAATGGTAAATGACCCCAAGCATACTTCCAAAGTGGCCAAATGGCTTAAGGACAACATTGTCAAGGTATTGGAGTGGCCATCACAAAGCCCTGACCTCAATCCTATAGAAAATGAGTTGGCAGAACTGAAAAAGCATGTGCGCGCAGGGAGGCCTACAAACCTGACTCAGTTACACCAGTTCTGTAAAGAGGAATGGGCCAAAATTCACCCAACTTATTGTGGGAAGCTTGTGGAAGGCTACCTGAAATGTTTGACCCAAGTTAAACAATTTAAAGGCAATGCTACCAAATACTTATTGTGTGTATGTTAACTTCTGACTCACTGGGAATGTGATAAAAGAAATAAAAGCTGAAATAAATAATTCTCTCTACTATTATTCTGACATTTCACATTCTTAAAATAAAGTGGTGATCCTAACTGAACTAAGACGGGGAATTTTTACTAGGATTAAATGTCAGGAATTGTGAAAAACTGAGTTTAAATGTATTTGGCTAAGGTGTATGTAAACTTCCTACTTCAACTGTATGTATATATATATATATATATATATATATATATATATACAGTGGGGAGAACAAGTATTTGATACACTGCCGATTTTGCAGGTTTTCCTACTTACAAAGCATGTAGAAGTCTGTAATTTTTATCATAGGTACACTTCAACTGTGAGAGACGGAATCTAAAACAAAAATCCAGAAAATCACATTGTATGATTTTTAAATAATTAATTTGCATTTTATTGCATGACATAAGTATTTGATCACCTACCAACCAGTAAGAATTCTGGCTCTCACAGACCTGTTAGTTTTTCTTTAAGAAGCCCTCCTGTTCTCCACTCATTACCTGTATTAACTGCACCTGTTTGAACTCGTTACCTGTATAAAAGACACTTGTCCACACACTCAATCAAACAGACTCCAACCTCTCCACAATGGCCAAGACCAGAGAGCTGTGTAAGGACATCAGGGATAAAATTGTAGACCTGCACAAGGCTGGGATGGGCTACAGGACAATAGGCAAGCAGCTTGGTGAGAAGGCAACAACTGTTGGCACAATTATTAGAAAACGGGAGAAGTTCAAGATGACGGTCAATCTCCCTCGGTCTGGGGCACCATGCAAGATCTCACCTCGTGGGGCATCAATGATCATGAGGAAGGTGAGGGATCAGCCCAGAACTACACGGCAGGACCTGGTCAATGACCTGAAGAGAGCTGGGATCACAGTCTCAAAGAAAACCATTAGTAACACACTACGCCGTCATGGATTAAAATCCTGCAGCGCACGCAAGGTCCCCCTGCTCAAGCCAGCGCATGTCCAGGCCCGTCTGAAGTTTGCCAATGACCATCTGGATGATCCAGAGGAGGAATGGGAGAAGGTCATGTGGTCTGATGAGACAAAAATAGAGCTTTTTGGTCTAAACTCCACTCGCCGTGTTTGGAGAAAGAAGAAGGAGGAGTACAACCCCAAGAACACCATCCCAACGGTGAAGCATGGAGGTGGAAACATCATTCTTTGGGGATGCTTTTCTGCAAAGGGGACAGGACGACTGCACCGTATTGATGGGAGGATGGATGGGGCCATGTATCGCGAGATCTTGGCCAACAACCTCCTTCCCTCAGTAAGAGCATTGAAGATGGGTCGTGGCTGGGTCTTCCAGCATGACAACGACCCGAAACACACAGCCAGGGCAACTAAGGAGTGGCTCCGTAAGAAGCATCTCAAGGTCCTGGAGTGGCCTAGCCAGTCTCCAGACCTGAACCCAATAGAAAATATTTGGAGGGAGCTGAAAGTCCGTATTGCCCAACGACAGCCCCGAAACCTGAAGGATCTGTATGGAGGAGTGGGCCAAAATCCCTGCTGCAGTGTGTGCAAACCTGGTCAAGAACTACAGGAAACGTATGATCTCTGTAATTGCAAACAAAGGTTTCTGTACCAAATATTAACTTCTGCTTTTCTGATGTATCAAATACTTATGTCATGCAATAAAATTCAAATTAATTACTTAAAAATCATACAATGTGATTTTCTGGATTTTTGTTTTAGATTCCGTCACTCACAGTTGAAGAGTACCTATGATAAAAATTACAGACTTCTACATGCTTTGTAAGTGGGAAAACCTGCAAAATCGTCAGTGTATCAAATACTTGTTCTCCCCACTGTATATATATATATATATATATATATAAAGGAAATATTTATATATATATATATATTTATATATATTTATATATATATGATAATATTACATCAGTTTAAATGTCCCTTGTTCCTACAGTATCTGACATCTTAAGAGCAGATGACTGGTGCATGTCCACATGACTGGTTTTCCTTTAGCTACTTTTCCAGGTTTGCCTTGAAGCTTGTAAAGTTACTAGTAAAGTTACTTCACTCTCTCTCAGTGGTTGGCAGGGGGTTCCATAAACCAGACGCTCTGACTGAAGAAGCTGTCTGGCCAAATTTGCTGAATCTAAACTGAGTTGAGCAGTCTCTTCTGGTTGACTAGGGACTGGAGTCTTGATGTTTGGTTTCTGATACATTCTAAATGTAGGTTGCGTTTGACTGTTTCATGGACTTTTTGTATTTGTTTTTTGAAGGACAGGTTAGAGCTAATAATTATTACTAAGTTTTTAAAATGTGATTTAGAAAATACAATTATACTGTAACAGTCAAATAATCTACACATCCATTCCTCCAATACACTCTCATGCCATTCAGTATACTCACTTTGATAATTACATTAATGTGTATGACTTAAAAAAAAATGGTGATTAAATCTTCACTGCGTTTCAAATGAAAAATAAACATTGTATCTTATGGATAACTTGCATACCTTTGATATTTTAATGTAGGGACTGTGTACATTTGTGTGTCATGCTATGAACTCTAACCATTTGCCTTGCTTGTGAGGAAATTTACTTTACAGAGAAAAAAGCAACTATCACCATCTGCTTTATTTGAGTCTGTCTTCAGTCACACAGCAGAGCACAACTGTCTCTCAAGATAACATGTTGACCCCTCTCCTTCTGTCCCATTGCAGCCAATCAGATGAGGAGGACAAGGAGGATGAGAATGCGGACAGCAACGACCCAGAGCAGATGTTCCAGAACATCCAGTTTCAGAAGGAGATCATCGCCAACATACGCACCCGAGCCTGGCCCATGAGACGCAAGCTCAAAGCCCTCAAGTAAGGCACATAGATAGACACATACTGAATACAATAGACACATGTGTACACACCCTCACCAACATACGCACCCAAGCCTGGCCCATGAGACACAAGCTCTCTGAAGTAAACCACGCATGCACACACACAGCCCACACATTAACAGTAGTTGGAAAACAGTGTATTGCTTAATTAAAGTGGCCAGAAAAAATGCTGCAGTGAATGTCAATGGACTGTGGAACAGTAGGCCTTTATATTTCATTGTTTTTGTGATTATACTTGTCAAAATTATCAAAGAATGAGAAAATAAGCTTACCCAAGAAAACATTTCCAATAGTTACTACTAACTAATTCAGGGTAAAATGTCCAATAGTTATGATACTAATTCAAAGTAAAATGTCCAATAGTTATAATCCTAATTCAAGTTAACAGGTCCAATAGTTATAATACTAATTCAAGTTAACAGGTCCAATATTTATAATCCTAATTCATGGTAACAGGTCCAATAGTTATAATCCTAATTCATGGTAACAAGTCCAATAGTTATAATACTAATTCAAGTTAACAGGTCCAATATTTATAATACAAATTAATTGTAACAGGTCAATATTTATAATACTAATTAATTGTAACAGGTCCAATAGTTTTAATACTAATTTATGGTAACTGGTCCAATAGTTATAATACTAATTCATGCTAACAGGTCCTGTAGTTATAATAATTATTCAAGGTAACAGGTCCAATAGTTATGACTAATTCAAGGTAATAGGTGTTGGAGCTCAAAATAACTAAGGCAGAGATTTAGGTGCAGCATCTTAGAATGCTCAATGCGTCCGAAATGGCACCCTATTCCATATATAGTGCACAACTTTTTACCAGGGCCTATACGGAATATGGGGTAATTTGGGATGCAGGCTTAAGTGTCATTCCTTAAGGACAGGACAGGTATGCAAATGTCTTCATCACAACATGAATATGTATTTGACCACACCATGAATATTCATGAGCATGTTTTTTCCTCTTTGCTGTTGGTTTTTCCCTGCAGTCTGTGGTTATCCAAACACATTAGCATGTCAGATAGGGGAAACATGTCAACACTAGCTCTTCATTAATACCTGAGAGCTCATGAATGGCGAGAAGCGCTAACTCTCTGTCGCTAATGGGCGGCGGAGCCATCGGAGGGTAAAGCGTGAGGTGAAGTAAATTACGATTAACATCGACCACTCCTGGGCTCCTCGCTCCCTCGCCACATTAATGGCTCCTCCCACGGAAAATAAACCAAATTACCGGAGCAATTATTTCATCACCTGTTAGTTCACCTGGTTCCTCTTTTTACTGGGGTCAGAACCTCCAATCCCACACACAGATTGCTTATACAAACACCACGCGTGTAGACGGACACACCTGATACATTTGAGCTTGTCTTCTGTTCTGGGGTTTATTCAATTCAAATCTGAGTCTGGATGTCTCCTGACAACACAACAGATTAGGCATTTGTGCCGAGTCTGGATACCTGTACTTCTGTCCTTAATAGTAGGCTTTTTAAGTCTTATAGTATGTCAAATTGATTAAGTTTAGTATGCTTTAAATGCCAGGATGTCATACTCATTCAGACTTTTTCATATGGTATTCTTTCACTGCTCACTATTGAGGAAGAGAATTGTATTTTCAGACCCACGTGTGTTTGACAACAGCTGATAATCACATAAAGGGATGGGTTGTAAATGTACGAAAATGAACGAATGGTGAAGACATCCCACTGCGCACAAACCTCTTGAATCAACGTTTTAACATAATTTGTCAATATATTGGGATGTGGAATTTACATGGAAAATACATTGGATTTGAAAAAAGTGATCAACTTAAACGGTTGTTGTGGGGGTGAAATTTCAACCACATGATTATGTCATCATGGTAACCAATTTTCAACGTAGACAAACCTTGTATAAAATATTGTAGCGATCTGGCCGGCATACACTAGCCACTAAAGGGCGCAAGGGGATTGTGGGTAGTTGTTGTTCTATGATTAAAACGGTTGTGTTATGTCTTTACTTTTTAGTAGTTAAGCTAATGTTATGTGTTTATGTTTCCTTAAATTGTCTTAGTTCAGGTTATGGGGGTAGGGGGAATGTTAAAATGCATACCGTGACCGAGCCTTGCATGGCCGGAGTATGTGTTCATTGTTAATAATTGAAGGAGGGTGAATAAAATGTGACGTTCCTGGAGTCGTGCGGTGTATGGGGCACAGGAACTCTCTGGTAAATTAATCTCTGTCTCTTGCCATCTTCTTCTGGCTGAGCTCGCCACAATATGTTGAACTTGTACCTTTAAAACAACATGAAATCTTCAATGTTCTATCCAATAACAATAGTCTGTGCTGCACCTCCTACTGAAGAATTGGTCTATCTACAACTACCCTTTGGTCTCCCATCCGGAGTTTTAACCAAGCCCTGCTTAGCTATGATATTTGTCACTTACTATTACCAATGTGCTATTATGACAATGATGGTTGAGTTCTCCACTTAGATTCACTGTTGCTATCGAAGTCATTCCAAAGGGGTAGGTTTAACAGAGCAAAATGACGCTACTGTATCACTCACATATCATCAATGATGCTATTTAAGCCTATATAGCATTTGGTAAAGTCGTCAAGGGCAATTGTTTAAATTCAACAAAACATTTACAATGCAACAACAGGCTTAGGGTTTCAAGCTCTGGATGATTTTTTGAAATACAATAAATAACCTATTAACTACAAGTTGGATTGACGCCTCCAACTGATCCAAAAATAAAAGTTAAAGAACGGGATTAAGCCAGTGGCTAAAATGGAACTATACAAGCAGTAGATGCATCTCCTTTTTAAATGTTGATATGTGGTTGCGTTGTCAACCAAACACAATTCAATATTACTTTTTTAATACAGTAAATAGACTAAAGTAGCTATTTTTATAACCACATATAGCTGTGATTTGAGTACAGACATTTATAGTAACTTAGAATGCTCAATGCGTCCGAAATGGCACCCTATTCCATATATAGTGCACAACCTTTTACCAGGGCCTATACGGAATATGGGGTAATTTGGGATGCAGGCTTAAGTGTCATTCCTTAAGGACAGGACAGGTATGCAAATGTCTTCATCACAACATTAATATTTATTTGACCACACCATGAATATTCATGAGCATGTTTTTTCCACTTTGCTGTTGGTTTTTCCCTGCAGTCTGTGGTTATCCAAACACATTAGCATGTCAAATAGGGGAAACATGTCAACACTAGCTATGTGGTGTATTTATTTATAAAGCAAATCAATCAAATGTATTTATAAAGCCCTTTTTACATCAGCCAAAGTGCTAAACGGAAACCCAGCCTAAAACCCCAAACAGCAAGCAATGCAGATGTAGAAGCACGGTGGCTAGGAAAAACGCCCTAGAAAGGCAAAAACCTAGGAAGAAACCTAGAGAGGAACCAGGCTCTGAGGGGTGACCAGTCCTCTTCTGGCTGTGCCGGGTGGAGATTATAACAATTCATGGCCATTAAGGCCAAATCCTTCTCCAAGATGTTCAAAAGTTCATAGATGACCAGCAGGGTCAAATAATAATAATAATAATAAAGTACATCAGGAATATATGTCACTCAGCTTTTCATAGCCGGGCATTTACTGTAGATGTTGAAATAGCAGGTGCGATGGAGTGAGAGGAATTGAAAACAGCAGGTCTGGGACAAGGAGGCACATCCGATGAACAGGTCAGGGTTCCATAACCGCAGGCAGAAGAGTTGAAACTGGTGCAGCAGCACGACCAGGAGGACTGGGGACAGCAAGGAGTCAACAGGCCAGGTAATCCTGAGGCATGGTCCTAGGGCTCAGGTCCTCCGGGAGGGGAGGGAGAGTGGGAGAGAGAGAGAATTAGAGGGAGCATACTTAAATTCACACAGGTCACCAGATAATAACACCACATTCAACAAACTGACCCTAGCCCCCCGGCACAAAGACTATTGCAACATAGATACTGGAGGCTGAGACAGGGGGGGTCGGGAGACACTGTGGCCCCTTCCGACAATACCCCTGGACAGTGCCAACCAGGCAGGATATAACCCCACCCACTCTGCCAAAGCACAGCCCACACACCAATAGAGGGATATCAACAGACAACTAACTGACTACCCTGAGACAAGGCTGAGTATAGCCCCTGAAGATCCCCTCCACTGCACAAGCCCTAGGGGGCAACAAACCAGGCTGGATGTGACGCACCCGTCCTAGGGGCGGCATGGAAAGCACCAGTAAGCCAGTGACTCAGCCCCTGTAATAGAGTCAGAGGCAGAGTATCCCAATGGAGAGACGGGAACCGACCAGGCAGAGACAGCAAGGGTGGTTCATCGCTCCAGTGCCTTGCCGTTCACCTTCGCACCCCTGGGCCAGACTACACTCAATCATAGGACCTACTCAAGAAATGAGTCTTCAGTAAAGACTTAAAGGTCGAGACAGAGTCTGCGTCTCTCACATGGATAGGCAGACCATTCCATAAAATTTAGCTCTTTAGGAGAAAGCCCTGCCTCCAGCTGTTTGCTTAGAAATTCTAGGGACAACAAGGAGGCCTGCGTCTTGTGACTGTAGGACCAAATCGGAGAGATAAGTAGGAGCAAGTCCATGTAATGCTTTGTAGGTTAACAGTAAAACCTTGAAATCAAACGTAGCCTTAACAGGAAGCCAGTATAGAGAGGATAGCATGGGAGTAATACGATCAAATGTTTTGGTTCCAGTCAAGATTCTAGCAGCCGTGTTTAGCACTAACTGAAGTTTATTTAGTGCTTTATCCGGGTAGCCGGAGAGTAAAGCATTGCAGTAATCTAATCTAGAAGTGACAAAAGCATGGATTAGCTTTTCTGCATCATTTTTGGACCAAAAATTTTGTATTTTTGCAATGTTACGAAGATGGAAAAAAGCTGTCCTTGAAAATTCTTGATATGTTTGTCAAAAGAGAGTTCAGGGTCCAGAGTAATGCCGAGGTCCTTCACAGTTTTACAGTCTTGGGGACGACTGTACAACCATCAAGATGAATTGTCAGATACAAAAGAAGATCTCTTTGTTTCTTGGGACCTAGAACTAGCATCTTTGTTTTGTCCGAGTTTAAAAGTAAAATATTTGCCGCCATCCACTTCCTTATGTCAAACACAGGCTTCCAAGGTAGGCAATTTTGGTGCTTCACCATGTTTCCCAATGACATCACCAAGAGGTAAAATATATAGTGAAGACAATAGTGGTCCTAGAACAGAACCTTGAGGAACACAGATTGATTTGTCAGAGCACAAACCATCCATGGAGACGAGCTGATATCTTTCCGACAGATAAGATCTAAACCAGGCAAGAACTTGTCCGTGTAGACCAATTAAGGTTTCCAATCTCTCCAAAAGAATATGTGGATCGATGGTGTCAAAAGCAGCACTAAGGTGTAGAACAGATGCAGAGCCATTAAAATGTAATTTACCACCTTCACGAGTGCAGTCTCAGTGCTATGATGGGGTCTAAAACGAGACTGAAGTGTTTCGTATACATTATTATTTGTCTTCAGGAAGGCAGTGAGTTGCTGCGCAACGTCTTTTTCAAAAATGTTCTCAAAGAAACGTCACTTCAGGAGAGAGAGAGAGAGAGAGAGAGAGAGAGAGACCTCCTAAGGTGTGCTGAGTGGGTTCTAGCCATAGCAGGTTTTATATGGGTGGTTTGTTATTACTGCTCTAGGCTTTATGACCATCACAGGGATGAAATGCAAGCATGCGTTTTAAGTCCTAAGTAATCGCTGGGTGAATACTGCTGATTACACCCCCTGCAAAAACACCTCATATTTTACACTGCAAGTCACTGGTTCCTACCACTGTTTTCAGCTGTTTTGCTTGTTGTGAAATTCCTATCCCCATTTATCTCAACGTGAATTTTATTGTTTTGAGAAAAATATATTTTTAACAAAGGCATGCTCAACTTTTGTTCTGTATTAAATATTTACATTTTATATTTACAGTGTATTTTATTATATGTATTTAAACAGCTATATATTTGAATAGGGACACCTTTATGAATGCTGCAATCAGACACTACTCGTTACGAACATACATGATATCAACCATACAGTTTATCCTAGTTGTAGTACCATAACATACATGATATCAACAATACAGTTTATCCTAGTAGTAATACCATAACATACATGATATCAACAATACAGTTTATCCTAGTAGTAATACCATAACATACATGATATCAACAATACAGTTTATCCTAGTTGTAGTACCATAAAATACATGATATAAACAATACAGTTTATCCTAGTTGTAGTACCATAACATACATGATATCAACAATACAGTTTGTCCTAGTAGTAGTACCATAACATACATGATATCAACAATACAGTTTATCCTAGTTGTAGTACCATAACATACATGATATCAACAATACAGTTTATCCTAGTAGTAGTACCATAACATACATGATATCAACAATACAGTTTATCCTAGTAGTAATACCATAAGCCAGTTGTAAGATGAAGAGAGTGTGCAGGCCCAATGGTCTAGTGATGTAGGCCCAAGGATGATACCATGGAGACCAGAATTCCATTACCATCCGTCTCCACCATTCCCCCTGATTTTATTTATTAAAACATTCCTATTTAAGATGTATAATTTCAGATGAGCACAGTCTGTGTCTGATTCTGTGAAAAGCCTGTTGAGAGTAGGCATTGTTGATTAGAGCATGGTCCACAGCCATCTGAACTACCCCAGTGATGGGTTGAGAACCACGTACAGTAAAGCTGAACTAGGGCCAGTTTGTGAAATAATATGCAAGGGTTTAACCTGCTGCAAATTATTTTTGTCTCTGGAATCATAATTTACTTTTTTTTGTCCAGTGTGTATGCTTTTAAATATGTTTTAATATATCTGATTTAAAATCTGAACCTAGATCAGTGTATTGAAACATATTCACTCTTCCAGTGTGATGAGTTTAAAAGCCATTGTTATCTCCCTGTGTTTGTTCCAGGCAGGCCAGAGAGATTGTCCTGAAGTACGAGGGGAGGCTAACCAGGACCAGAGGGTACCAGGCTGCCGGGGCAGATGTGGGTTCACACACAAACACACACACACACACACACACACACACACACACACACACACACACACACACACACATCCCACAAATATAGTTAAGAGACTGATCAGAGACTGATATAAACACCTGTTTTGATAACACATACTGCAAGATGGTTCACTCACACACACACAATCATATTATACAACACAATGACTGTACCACTTAAAATGTATCTTCATTGTCATAGTTTCACTTTGCAAAAATACTGCTGTAACAGTTGATTGCATGTGGACAAGGATGGTCTATTTTGTCCAAAATATGGAGTTTCTAGTAAACAGTGGCAACCGGTTAAGTATTACATTCTGACATCTCATAGCATACTGTTGTTTTCAAACAATGAAACAAACCCTGCTATGTCAATAATGTGCATCTAGTTTCACAAACTGATTCAACTTTAATTTCAACACAGATATGAACATGTTAACACTTTTAGGCATATAAATGCGTCAAGCTAAGATTAGCCTCTCATTTCTCCACTGCAGTGCAGCTATCTGATGTCCATTCCCTCTATTCTGTAGGCTGAGTTATACACTTAACATTGCCTTTCTGTTCTCACTGTGTTTACGAGACAGCGAGGTTAGAGCTCGACACAACTCCCTCTGCCTGTAGGCTTCTCTCTGTCCACACACACATACACACACACACACACACACACACACACACACGCATATAGACGCTCACGCACACACCCATGTAGACGCGCACACACACACACACACACACACACACAGCCTCAGCAAACCGCAGCCAAGCAAATTTATAGCCTGTTGTTATGGTTTGGTTTAATTAAAATTTTCACGGAAGCATTGGGCAAGGCTACCCAAGCAGCACAAAAATTAATTGACTTTTAGCAAATAGATTGATGATGAATAATTAATTATATATATATATATATATATATATATATATATATATATATATTGGCTTCTGCTTAACTACAATTTAGAAAACACATCTATTTGTTCAATGTATGTATATGTGTATATGAATAATCATATCTTGACTTTTGAATTAAGTACCCTTCTGTATATCATGAAATGAATTAAATACAATATGCACGTATGGTACAGTGGGATCTGTTTAATTTGATGTTCAGTGATGGGACTTTACTGGTGTTTCTTTGTATGTGTAGATTACTGAACCAACAGATCTTCTCTGAGAGAATGACGCAAAGAGTTTACCCCTTCCTTCTTCTTAAACACAGACACACACACACATACACACACACACACACACACACACACACACACATGCGCACACACCTTGAAAATAATTCACTGTCTAAGTCCAATGGTATGGGCATCTGAAATAAGACACGATAATATCAGTAAATCAATCAATCAAAAAAGGCACACACACAAATATATATACACCACACACACACACACACACACACACACACACACACACACACACACACACACACACACACACACACACACACACTAATAGAAAATGGTCATCATATTTTCAGCTCCTGAAGAAGGTCTCCAGGTTGCTGTACAACATTGTGGTTCTGTTTATTCCCTGGGAGATGAGGATCAAGAAAATAGAAAGTAAGAACTTTTAATAATCTATTTTATTACTTACTTGAACATGTAAGATATTGACTATATTACAGTAAAATATTTTTTCATTTCCTTTTACTGTTAAGTGTATTGACACACAAGCACACTGTCACCACACAATCTGCCACACTTCCACACTCATCACATACGCTGCTGCTACTGTCTACTGTCTATCCTGTTGTCTAGTCACTTTATCCCTACCTACAGTATATGTACATATTTACCTCAATTACCTCGTACCCTTGCACATCCACTCGGTATTGTTACCCAATTTATTTGGCCAAGGTATCGTTGCTCATTGTGTATGTACTCCTCGTGTTGCAATTTCTTTCTATTATAATTTGTTTATTTTCTTATTGTATTCTGCATTGTTGGGAAGGTAAGTGTTTCACTGTTAGTCTACACCTGTTGTTTACAAAGCATGTGACAATTACACATTTATTTTATTTAGATTTGATTGAAATATCAAATAAAATTCTGCTTGGTTTGAGATGATTTGTTATTGTCTGTGTCCTGTCTCCGGCTCTGGGTGAAGTTTCCCCTAGTACAGATCTAGTATCAGCTTCCCCTCCCCCAGCCTGTAACTTAACCATTAGTGGTGAAAATGCAAAACTGACCCATGATCAGTGTCTAGGGGCAACTTCACTCTACACCCATGTCTCTGTTTCCCTCTTAGGTCACTTTGGGTCAGGGGTGGCCTCCTACTTCATCTTCCTCCGATGGCTGTTTGGTATCAATATAGTCCTTACCATCATGACTGGAGCTTTCATAGTCATACCTGAGGTAACCGTGTGTGTGTGTGTCCGTCCATTCCGTGCGTGCCCATATGAGTGTGTGGTGTGTGTCTTCCTTCGGTCCGAGGGCAATCAGTATCTTGGTCAGGTCGTTATTATAAAGACTTCCTGGATAAATAAGGGAAAAATCTATAAATAGAAGAACAGGTGAAGTACCATAGATGTGTGTGTCATGACTAAATAATGACGTTATTAGTGAAAGGATCTATACTGAATTCTGAGTAAATAGATCAAGTAAGTTATTAGTGAAAGGAAGTAAACTGAATTATCCGTAAAACAAAACTTAAAAATAGCAATAGAGAATTTAAACTTTATTAAATACGATTTGACTGCTCCAATTGTAGAATGTAGCTGAATGTCACAATGGTTAATTGTGTGCAGAGGATACAAGAGAGGATCTAACAGATGTCATAAATTCCGGTATGTGCTTGCAAAGTACAACAATAAAAATCATCACTTTTGGTGCCAGCCGTCACAAATAATGCATAGAGGGCATTGTTTTTGTTCTAGGTCTAGGCGGGAAAAAGCAGAGATGATTTATTTAGCCGGCTGACATGCAGACACAGGCAATTTACCCAGACATCAGCTGGCGCATCACTCACTCCCAATCTCCTCCATTTCATCCCTCCTTCCTTTCATCCATTCTCCAACTAACCTTTTCCATCGTTCATTCACCCTAACCTTACAGATTGGACTGTTTTTAGAGATAAGACTTTGGTCAGGATTCAATCCGATCGCGGGTTGTAGACAATGCAGCTTTTAGCTTGTATGTGACAATTCAACATTTTACCGTCATGGTGAAGCTGGACCTAATTATAGAATGGTTTATGTACTATAATTCAATCAATATTACTCTATTATCCACCTGTTATTTATCCGACTTTACCGTTGCTACTAGATACATATACAGTAGACTGACCATTGGTTGGTTGGTTGGAGATCATTGTAGATTATGATTGGAGGAAAATAGAAAATAAAGGGAAAATATTGTGTTTGAGGCATGGAGTGGGTAGTTAAAGTGTGTGTGTGTGTGTGTGTGTGTGTGTGTGTGTGTGTGTGTGTGTGTGTGTGTGTGTGTGTGTGTGTGTGTGTGTGTGTGAGACCTGCAGGAGTGTTGCAAATTAAATGGTTAACATTTTTCCCTAATCCATTTTCCCTAAACGGTATGCACTTTATCTCCATATCATTGATTTGTATTGGCATAATAATCCATCTGTTTGTCTATTTTTCCATTTCTCCCCTCAGCTTCTGGCCGGAGAGCCGTTCGGAACGACCCGGAGTAAGACCATTCCCAAGGAGCACCTGGCCTCAGCCCAGGATCTGGACACCATCTGGTCTCTCGGGGCAAGGCAAAATTACATCCATTTTGTTGTGTAGTCCGATTAATCTAAATTATATTTCAACCACTCCTTGTACTATGAGTGATGTTTATGTTGCCAGCATTCTTCTTAGCATGACATGAAGTACGTAGGCCCCCGAGGATCAACAATAACCACATAACAACCACATAATAACCACATAATAATCTTTCAACTGTGTGAATTGGATCAGGATTTGTTTAAACATTATAGTGTCAATCATGTTCCATGATGGTAGGGGAGAGGATTACATTTTCTGCACTGAATGTGCCTCAATTGTGCCCCAAAAGTGTAAAGTTTCACCGTGTTTTAAAGACACAAGCCACAACTTATTTTGGTTCCCAGTTTATTCACAATTCTTGTCTTTGTCATGTCTTCATCCACAGGGCTACCTCCAGTACTCTGTGTTGTTCTATGGGTACTATGGCCCGGTAAGGAAGATCGGCAGTGCCGGCTATCGTCTCCCCCTGGCCTACTTTCTGGTTGGGATGGCTGTTTTTGCCTACAGTTTCATAATTCTTTTAAGAAGGTAATCACTGGAGTCTCTTTAATAAAGCTCATTTATGGGGATTGATATTGATGTTAAAATGAATGTGAAGTAGTATTGATATGAATGTATTACTAAAGGGGACCATTGATGTGGCTAGCTACTACTAATGTCAAATATTATATGTTTTAAGCTGGACTCTGTGATTTGACTTAGATACACAAAGTAAAAAGCATAGTGGGTACATTTTTGCAACAACTAAGAGCATTTAAGTGTGAGGTCAAACTTCTACGCTGTTTTAGTCCCATGGCTATCACATTGTAATAGTGTGAAGAGAACACCTGCCCATGCACAGATACTGTGTGGGGCTGTGGAGAGCGAAGTCTTGCGTCTCGATCATCTCAGTTTCTGCTGCGCTGCTCGTGGCATTTCGCTGAGTCTACCTTTAACATGACTTCAAATGATATCATTTTTCCACGGTCTGTCTGACTGTAACCGTTGTAGTGATAATATTTGAACTGTTTGTGTATTATCTATAAAGGTGTTTGAATCTTGTTCCATCGTCAGTTTAACCTATTATTAGGACACAATGACCTGTCGCTAATCGATGGCATTTTTCGCATTTATTTACATTTTCCCCCCAGGATGGCTAAGAACTCCCGTCTGAGCCTGGCCAGTGCCTCTGATGAGAACTTCACCTTCTGCTGGAGAGTGTTCTGTGCATGGGACTACCTCATAGGGAACCCTGAGGCAGCAGAGAGCAAGGGAGCCGCTATCGTCAACAACATCAGGGTGAGAGGCAAATGTCAGGGTGCAAAACTCAGGGCCACATTTCTGTAGTGCAAAATAATTTAGCAAAGTGCAAAACATCTGTAAACCTCATCTTGCAGTGATTTTAATTAGAAAAGAAGTATTCAACGTTACATGTTAACTAAGTTCAAATGTAATCACGCTGCCAGGATATGAGTTATATAGTATTTTTTAAACTTTGCACAATTATTTTTGCACTACGAAAATGTTAAACGGTAGTCTAAACGGATCTCCTCTTCTCATCTCCTTTCCTTCATCTGCATTGATCTGAAAGAACTGGACTAGTGGAGCAGATTCACACTATAGTATAGTATAGTATAGTATAGTATAGTATAGTATAGTATAGTATAGTATAGTATAGTATAGTATAGTATAGTATAGTAAAGTAGGTGACTGGTGTGAATGAGTTTCACTTGTCCAGTTCTTCCAGATCGGAGATGTGACAATCTACCACTGCTTTCACTTATCCTCTGTTTTCAAATCATCACAAATGAAGGAGAGGAGATGGAATGAGTAAGCCGTGTAACAAATGAAGGAGAGGAGATGGAATGAGGAAGCCGTGTAACAAATGAAGGAGAGGAGATGGAATGAGGAAGCCGTGTAACAAATCAAGGAGAGGAGATGGGATGAGGAAGCTGTATATTTGAGGTGCATGCTCAGTCATCCTACCAGGTTTCCTTTCCTCGTCTCCTCTCCATCTGCTCTGAGACGTTGAGAAACACTACACCACTCTGCTCCTCGGATTTGATTTCCAACGATCCCAACTTCTTTAATTCACTCTGTAGAGTAGAAGTCAATGTAACGTTGTATTACTGCTGATTTCCCTGAGGGCTGATCTAAAATCTGTATTCTACGTCTGAACAAGAGACCTTTAACCTGCCTGTTGAGTTTCCCTGTACAGTCAGCAAAATATAAAGTATATTCCTCTGTTTCAATGAGCTTAGTTTAAATCCCTATATGCTATATCCCTAAGTTTTGTCTCACCGAGATTTACAATTTATTTTTCTACAGATAGATGGACAAAATTGAAGCAAAGATGTAGTTACACAAGATGGATAACATGATTAAATGCTAATTCCTTGCTCCTTTTTCTAGGAGGCCATTGTTGAGGAGCAGGAGAAAAAGAAGGATACTAGTCTGTAAGTATGTTTATTCTCTTATCCATGTAGAGGGTGGCTAAGTTAGCATCACACATTGATATAGCTTTCCTGAGAGTTGCTGTCACCCTGGACCCATTAATGGCTTTTACGCGTCAGTGGTGTTATACTTTGCAAAGTATCTTGTGACATTCTGACATGGGGTCTAGTGGGGGGGGGTCTCCTGGGGTCTTCCTGCAGGGAAGGGGGTCTTCCTACGTGTTCCCTTGGTTGCTTTTGAGCCTCTTCTACCTCCATGCCTTCTCCACTGGTCTCAGAAAGGACAGATTTACTCTCTCGCTCTCAGTCCATTGCTACCCCATCTGATCACACGCAGGCCGACACTTCCTGGTATCATAACTCATCCTAACATCCTTTTACTGTCAGAGATGACTGGCTTTAAATCACCTCCAGAGCATCATCAGACCTGAGTAGACATTAAAGAGGGATTAATACCTCAGAGAATGTTTGTTCACACCGCCCGCGGCCCCTGACTTCTTTCACTCCGTTTGAGGTAGACGTCTATTCTAACTGGGGCTAATGCTAGGTGGATGCATGTACTGTACTGTATGTAAATTGTAGTTTCAATGAGAGATTTCAACCTAGTCCTACTGATTGGATTGGGGAGATTTTCTCTGGAGTTTACCATGTTGCCACTTTTGTGTGGTTTAGGTGGTGATATGATGAAGGCTGTGGTTTGATGAAGAATGTGGAATGTCCAATGTACACTCATTTTTATTTCAGGTAAAACCCTTTTATGGTCCATGTAGAACCCTTTCCACAGAGGGATTTACATGGAACTCAAAAGGGTTCCATCTGGAAACAAAAAGTGTTTTACCTGTAACCAAAAAGGGTTATCCTATGGGGACAGCTAAAGAACCCTAAGAGTGTACAATACAGGCAGCCAGAGGAGGAAGGATCTCCCCTCTGAATCTGGTTCCTCTCTAGGTTTCTTCCTTCTAAAGAGTTCTTTCCTTGCCACTTGTGCTTCTGATTCTGCTTGTGCCTGGGTCTAAGCAGGTTTACTGTAAAGCACTTTGTCACAGTAAAATGACTATACAGAGTGCCTTCAGAAAGTATTCACACACCTTTACTTTTTTCAAATTTTATTCTGTTACAGCCTGAATTTAAAATGGAAAATGTTTTTATTTTTTGTCACTGGCCAACACTCAATACCCCAAAATGTCAAAGTTGAATTATGTTTTAAGAAATGTTTACAAATGAATAAAAAATGAAAAGTGGAAATGTCTTTAGTCAATAGGTATTCAACCCCTTTGTTATGGCAAACCCTAAATAGGTTCAGGAGTAAACATGTGCTTAACAAGTCACATAATAAGTTGCATGGACTCACTCTGTGTGCAATAATAGTGTTTAACATGATTTTTGAATGACTACATCCTCTCTGTTCCCTCAGTCAAGGTCCCTCAGTCAAGCAGTGAATTACAAACACAGATTCAACCACAAAGACCTGGGAGGTTTTGCAATGCCTTGCAAATTAGGGCACCTATTGGTAGATAGGTAAAAAAATGAATATCCCTTTGAGCATGGTGAAGTTATTAATTGCACTTTGGGTGGTGTATCAATACACCCAGTCACTACAAAGATACAGGCATCCTTCCTAACTCAGTTGCCGGAGAGGAAGGAAACCGCTCAGGGATTTCACCATGAGGCCAATGCTGACTTTAAAACAGTTAGAGTTTAATGGCTGTGATAGGAGAAAACTGAGGAAAGATCAACAATATTGTAGTTACTCCACAATCCTAACCTAATTGACAGAGTTAAAATAAGGAAGCCTGTACAGAATAAACATATTCCAAAACATCCAACCTGTTTGCAACAAGATATTAAAGTAATACAAAAAAATTATTCATGGAAAAGCATTTAACTTTTTGTCCTCAATACAAAGTGTTATGTTTGGGGCAAATCCAATACAACACATTACTGAGTACTACTGTACTTTCCATATAATCGTTAAGAACTGTGGAGTTTTTTCAGGATAAAAAATAAATGGAATGGAGCTAAGCACAGGAAAAACTGGTTCAGTCTGTTTTCCAACAGACACTGGGAGATTAATTCACCTTTCAACAGGACAATAACCTAAAATACAAAGCCAAATCTACTCTGGAGTTGCTTAACAAGAAGACAGTGAATGTGGCAGAGTTACAATTTTGACTTTAATCAACTTTAAAATCTATGGCAGGACCTGAAAATGGTTATCTAGCAATGATCAACAACCAATTTGACAGAACTCAAAGAATTTTGAAAATAATAATGGACAAATGTTGCACAATCCAGAAAAAATGCTTCTACAAAGTATTGATTTATGTCAATACTTGTGTAAATTAGATATTTCTGTATTTATAAAAACTTGTTTTAACTTTGCCATTGGGGTACTGTGTGTAATTATTTGAATTGTTTTATTTAACCTTTATTTAACTACGCAAGTCAGTTAAGAACAAATTCTTATTTACTGTAAGTAAAATCTATTTAATCCATTTTGAATTCAGGCTGTAACACAACAAAATGTGGAATAAGTCATGGCATATGGATACTTTCTGAAGGCAAATATAGGTAAATATATTTGATTGTTTCTCTGTTTCTCTCTCTCTCTTCCAGAGCAGTCCTGATCAGTTTGCGTATCCTAGCCAACATCCTGGTCCTTCTCTCGCTGGCTGGCAGCATTTATATCATCTACTTTGTGGTGGACCGCTCCCAGAAACTAGAGCAGGAGAAGCCAGAGCTAACACTATGGGAGAAGAATGAGGTAGCTAGCTACAGTATACACTGAGTACAACAAACATTAGGAACACCTCCCTTGTGTCGCCTTTAAGGTACAGCCTCAATTCATCAGGGCATGGACTCTACAAGGTGTTGAAAGCGTTCCACAGGGATACTGGCCCATGTTGACTCCCTAACCCTAAATGTTTTGTCTTGCCCATTCACCCTCTGAATGGCACATACACAATCCATGTCTGAATTGTCTCAAGACTTAAAAATCCTTCTTTAACCTGTCTCCTCCCCTTCATCTACACTGATTTAAGTGGATTTAACAAGTGACATCAATAAGAGATCATTGCTTTCACCTGAATTCACCTGGTCAGTCTATGTCATGGAAAGAGAGTTCTTAATGTTTTGTAAGTAGGTTTACTCTGAGTCCGGGAAACCTGACTCTATTGTATTTTAGTTGGATTATAGCTACTGCATCTCATTTTGGGCACTTAATTTCCCTGATGACAAAGATATATGCGACAGGACGTCATTTACATCATACCTTACATTTTTCCCGGATAATTTCCTCTCAGGATGCTATAATAAATGCATTAATGTGATACTGGAGACTAATAGGGAGACTGCTATCACCAGCCACATGTATCACCATCTGGGCATGACAGCTGATCGTTTAATTCAGTTCAGGATAATGGACGTCTGTAGGGGTTTGGTAAGATCACTGTTTCCACTACCCTGATGTCACTTACTGGACTGATGGTGCTTACAAGACAACTGGGAACTCTGGGGAAAAAAACAGGTCAAATCATGACGTCAGTGAACTTCAGGTCAGAAAATCAGAGATCTAGAGAGATGCCAGAGTTTCCGACTTGGAATTCCGAGTTGGATGACCGCTCAAAATGATTTTTCCCAGTCGGAGCTTGTTTTTTTCTGAGTTCCCAGATGTCTTGAAGGCACTGAAGTCGGTAGTCAGAGCTTTCCAAGTTATTTTAAAAGCGGCATGAACAGCCTCTAGCTCCTAACTGCTTGCCCATCCGATTCCTGATGTTCTTATCAATGACTCCTTATGATGTCATCAATGACTCCTTATGATGTCACCAATGAATCCTTAAGATGTCATCAATGACTCCTTATGATGTCATCAATGACTCCTTATGATGTCATCAATGACTCCTTATGATGTCATCAGGGGGTATATGAAGGTGTCTATTTTATAACATACCCAGTGTGGGTCTGATGACATATCCTGTTTCCTGTCCCAGGTGAGTGTGGTGGTGTCCCTCATCACCATGATCGCCCCGTCTGCCTTTGAGCTGGTGGCTCAGCTGGAGATGTACCATCCCAGGACTTCCCTCCGCTTCCAACTGGCCAGGTCTGACTCTGACAGAATCTCAAATCCCATTTGGTCACACAGTAGAGTATCTTGACATGTGACTACACCATAGCTGTACTGTTAGTTAATGTTGCTACTAATTCAATTTTAGCCCTTTTTCTTTCTGTTTTAATGCAGTGAATGTTTTGTCTCCTCTCCCCAGAGTACTGGTGTTGTATCTGGGTAACCTCTACAGCCTCATCATTGCCCTTCTGGACAAGGTCAACAGTATGAGTATGGCCTCAGCTGCTGCAGCTGTAAGTAGTCCTCCTGAGATTGAGGCTTTCCTAATATGGACACCATACAAGCCATGTCACTCAATTCTTTACATATTGTGCCATAGTTCCCACTCAAGAAATGTTACTGTTAATACTGATGATAATGTCATTGCTACTGTGCTACTGATCTGTCAATGTGGGGAAGGTTAAGAAAACAAAGGAATGAAATTGAGAAAATGTTCATGAATTTATAAAGCTCTGATTGGCTGATGGATGGACTGACTGACGGACTGACTGATTGATTGGTTGATTGGTTAATTTGTTTATTGATCCTTAACTGGTTTTGATGGATTATTTCCAGGCGGCGGCCTCTGTGGTTTCTGGGAACTGGTCTGACTCCACGGCGTTCATGGCGACCATCTCCCAGCCGGGGGAGGAGAGCCTCTCCACCCTCATGTCCGACATCGCCGTCTCGGAACACCGCAACAGCACCATAGCGACCATCGCCATGGTGCTGGATAGCAACACCAGCATCAGCAAGGTCACCATGGCAACCATGTACAACCACACTGGGATGTTTGAACAGAACAAGCAGAAGAAACCGGACGAGTGCTGGGAGACCTACGTGGGACAGGTGCAGAAGTTCATTCCTTTACTTATCATTTGTTCATTTGTCTATTTGTTCCTTCATTTATTTGTCCACACATTCATTTATTCATTAATTAATTTGTTAATCTGTCCATTTGTTCATTCATTCATATTTGAACGTTGAATGAGCAACCCTTTACAGGGCAAGTGTACTAACAACTCTTCCATGAAGGCCGAGACCTTTTGCATAGACCAGACTTTTACAGGGACACTCCATTATTAACCTGACACTCCATTTGAACGGGGTATACATAAGGCATTCATAAAAATAACACCTTTATGATTGCTGTGGGATCCTCATTTATAACAACATCCATAACACATGCATTCAGCATCATTCACAAGGAGTCTTCAAAATAAAAGACCCCTTGAATAGATCTGTATCTTTTGTAGAAAGGAAATGTGTATTATTACTGTCACAGTAATCTATTATGAAACATAACACATAAGGTAGTTCAACCATGTAAGCCTAAGCACTCCGTGTGTACGGTAAGCACCGATGACTATTACCGCTCTAGATCATTCTGTCTGTACACAGACCTAATAATCAACAGCCTCATCCCTCAGACAGTTACCTTTAATACCTCTTAAAGGCATCATGCCCGACAAGAAAAATTTAAATGCCTTGTCATGTGGCAGTTGTTAAACTATAGATTGAGTATGGATTGAAACGTACCCAGGCAGACATTCAGGTAATGAAGCTGTCACTAGGCCAAGGATGCAAATTTGATGACTTGTTCTTGGTGCAAATCAATAGGAGGGTATATGGTGTGTCCTCGTCTTAGGAGTGGATATTCTCAACAGGAAAATGACAACACCATATAATTATATTTTTTATATTTTAAAATGCTTAATCTGTGCTTGATCAAGCTTTGAACCAATAGTAAAGTCCCAAAAGTGCAAGAACCCAGGTCTTATGAGTATAGCTTCATGATCCATTTCCAATGTTTTATGGTACAGTTAGGACAGAGTTTTTCTGAAAGACATATACATTTTGGTCATTTAGCAGGTGCTCTTATCCACAGCGACTTACATTCAACAAAGGTAGGTAAGACAACTACATACCAAAGTAAAACTTCCCTTAATAAAGCTGACAGGGCCATCAGCGCTAGTAGGTGTTAGCTAGTGTCATTACAGAATGACCAGAATTACCTTAAAGGCGGCACAATAACAGATAGTTACCCGACAGTAGCTATAACTACGTTTCATTATGCTCATATGTTTATATGTGTTGTATTGCAGGAGATGTTGAAGCTGTCTATCATCGATATGATCTTCACTGTTGCCAGTATCCTGTTGATAGACTTCATCAGAGGGCTGGTGGTCAGGTACCTGAGTGACTGCTGCTGCTGGGACCTGGAGAGCAAGTTTGTACGCACACAACCTCCATTCTGGCCAGACCTGGGTTCAAAAAGTATTTGTTTACTTTCAAACAGTCTAGCTGTGCTTAACTGAACTCAAAGTGTTTGAAAGAGAAAAAAAATACTGTTTGAACCCAAGGGTGATTGTTACTTTGTCGTTATCGTCTGATTACAGTTGACGTCTGATAAGTGCAAACTATGTTGAGCTGCGCTACACAGTTGGATGAAATGTTTTTTAATTGCTCCTGATAACTGCATGTTCTGGTTTAGTGCATGCCATCACGGCAGTCCCGAGCTGTTGCATTTATCAGGAGTCACCTCTATTTTAATAGATTTTACTAGGTCATCAATATATTCTATTAAGTAATTAAAGGTGTTATTAATTTCACTCCTTTATATTTCTCTCCTGGCAGCCTGAGTATGGGGAATTCAAGATAGCTGAGAATGTACTCCACCTGATATATAACCAAGGAATGATCTGGTATGTCACATTCTTCTGTATTGTTTAAACCCTGCTCTCCAGTGGGGAGGCATTTTACGTTTACATTTGAGTAATTTAGCAGACCCTCTTATCCAGAGCGACTTACAGGAACAACTAGGGTCAAGTGTCCTTCTCAAGGGCACATTGACACATTTCTTCTCACCAAGTCGACTCTTAACCGCTAGGATACCTGCCACCCTAGGCATACGTGCTTCTTGCTGGGAGTGTTACCCACCCACTGGACCACGCTCTGCACGTATTTGTGTCTTCTGACGTAAGCTTTGGTTCTTTGCTGTTAAGCTTTCAGACATCACATACAACATAGATCAGAGATGGAACTAGGGCCAAGAGTTCATCCTCATGTCCCATGGCCAGGTAAAACTCAAATTTGAGATATAACACACTCTCTCACACACTTGCAATTCTATGTTCACTTAATCTAATTTGTTAATAATGTGTGGAAACGTAGTGTAAATTCCTCTCTCTGTATAATGGCTCTATTGCTAGCAGCACCATATCACCAAGTGACATTCTGTCTGTGTAAATGTGCTTGGCTATTAATGGTGATTCTGATTCTAATGTAGAAAGGTAATGTGTCCATTTTAGCTATAATATAACCCAATCCTACTATAAAAGGCAACTTTACTAAGGGCAGGACCGCTCCTGACCCAGAGTAATATGATGTGCTTGGTGTGTGATCCGTTCATTACACACCTCTGTAGTTTGATGGACAGTATTACCTCTGTTCATTACACGCCTCTGTAGTTAGATGGACAGTATTACCTCTGTTCATTACACACCTCTGTAGTTAGATGGACAGTATTACCTCTGTTCATTACACACCTCTGTAGTTAGATGGACAGTATTACCTCTGTTCATTACACACCTCTGTAGTTAGATGGACAGTATTACCTCTGTTCATTACACACCTCTGTAGTTTGATGGACAGTATTACCTCTGTTCATTACACGCCTCTGTAGTTAGATGGACAGTATTACCTCTGTTCATTACACACCTCTGTAGTTAGATGGACAGTATTACCTCTGTTCATTACACGCCTCTGTAGTTAGATGGACAGTATTACCTCTGTTCATTACACGCCTCTGTAGTTAGATGGACAGTATTACCTCTGTTCATTACACGCCTCTGTAGTTAGATGGACAGTATTACCTCTGTTCATTACACGCCTCTGTAGTTAGATGGACAGTATTACCTCTGTTCATTACACGCCTCTGTAGTTAGATGGACAGTATTACCTCTGTTCATTACACACCTCTGTAGTTAGATGGACAGTATTACCTCTGTTCATTACACACCTCTGTAGTTAGATGGACAGTATTACCTCTGTTCATTACACACCTCTGTAGTTAGATGGACAGTATTACCTCTGTTCATTACACACCTCTGTAGTTAGATGGACAGTATTACCTCTGTTCATTACACACCTCTGTAGTTAGATGGACAGTATTACCTCTGTTCATTACACACCTCTGTAGTTAGATGGACAGTATTACCTCTGTTCATTACACACCTCTGTAGTTAGATGGACAGTATTACCTCTGTTCATTACACACCTCTGTAGTTAGATGGACAGTATTACCTCTGTTCATTACACACCTCTGTAGTTAGATGGACAGTATTACCTCTGTTCATTACACACCTCTGTAGTTAGATGGACAGTATTACCTCTGTTCATTACACACCTCTGTAGTTAGATGGACAGTATTACCTCTGTTCATTACACACCTCTGTAGTTAGATGGACAGTATTACCTCTGTTCATTACACACCTCTGTAGTTAGATGGACAGTATTACCTCTGTTCATTACACACCTCTGTAGTTAGATGGACAGTATTACCTCTGTTCATTACACACCTCTGTAGTTAGATGGACAGTATTACCTCTGTTCATTACACACCTCTGTAGTTAGATGGACAGTATTACCTCTGTTCATTACACACCTCTGTAGTTAGATGGACAGTATTACCTCTGTTCATTACACACCTCTGTAGTTAGATGGACAGTATTACCTCTGTTCATTACACACCTCTGTAGTTAGATGGACAGTATTACCTCTGTTCATTACACACCTCTGTAGTTAGATGGACAGTATTACCTCTGTTCATTACACACCTCTGTAGTTAGATGGACAGTATTACCTCTGTTCATTACACACCTCTGTAGTTAGATGGACAGTATTACCTCTGTTCATTACACACCTCTGTAGTTAGATGGACAGTATTACCTCTGTTCATTACACACCTCTGTAGTTAGATGGACAGTATTACCTCTGTTCATTACACACCTCTGTAGTTAGATGGACAGTATTACCTCTGTTCATTACACACCTCTGTAGTTAGATGGACAGTATTACCTCTGTTCATTACACACCTCTGTAGTTAGATGGACAGTATTACCTCTGTTCATTACACACCCGTCATTTCAGAGCTGTTCAACTCAATGGTCCGAAGCCGAGAGCCATCAGCCGGTAATGTGTTTTATATGGGCTGGGAGCCCATACCTGCGGGGTGTGTGTGTGTGTGTGTGTGTGTGTGTGTGTGTAGGCTGGAGGAGCTCTATTAGCAGGAGTGTAAATCTGCCCCTCTCGCTGTGTCCTCTGGCTCCTTCACAGTGGGGACATTCTTCTTCTCCAACCCCCCCCCCCCCCCCTCTCTCTGTCATATCATTGTCATAATAGTGACATAAACAAAATGCATTACAATTGATGTAATCTTATGGTAACTGACTTTACATAGTCACAACACAAACTGCTGTGTAGGTAACCTTGTTAGCTCATGTATACATTATGATAATTCAGATCCCGTTCTTCTCTCTCTCTCTCTCTCTCTCTCTAGGATGGGCGCGTTCTTCTCCCCCTGTCTGCCTGCCTTTAATGTGTTGAAGTTGATAGGCTTGATGTACCTGAGGAGTTGGGCCGTGCTCACCTGCAATGTCCCTCACCAACAGGTGTTCAGAGCATCCAGGTCAGGGGCAGAGACTCACACAGGCACGCACACACACACACACACACACACACACACACACACACACAGTGCATTCAGAAAGTATTCAGACTCCTTCCCTTTTTCCACATTTTGTTACGTTACAACCTTATTCTAAAATTGTGCTAAATTGTGCTAAAATTGTGCTAATTTATACAAAATAAAAAACATAAATACCTTTTATACATAAGTATTCAGACCCTTTTGTATTGAGACTCGAAATTGAGCTCAGGTGCATCCTGTTTCCATTGATCATCCTTGAGATGATTGGAGTCCACCTGTGGTAAATTCAATTGATTGGACATGATTTGGAAAGGCACACACCTATCTATATAAGATCCCACAGTTGACAGTGCATGTCAGAGCAAAAACCAAGCCATGAGGTCGAAGGAATTGTCCATAGAGCTCCGAGACAGGATTGTGTCAAGGCACAGATCTGGGGAAGGGAACCAAAACATTTCTGCAGCAGTGAAGGTCCCCAAGAACACAGTGGCCTCCATCATTCTTAAATGGAAGAAGTTTGGAACCACCAAGACTCTTCCTAGAGCTGGCCGCTCGGCCAAACTGAGCAATCGCGGGAGAAGTTCCTTGGTCAGGGAGGTGACCAAGAACCCAAAAGGCACCTAAAGACTCCAGATTCTCTGGACTGATGAAACCAAGATTTAACTATTTGGCCTGAATGCCAAACGTCACATCTGTCGTAAACCTAGCCCAATCCCTACGGTGAAGAATGGTGGTGGCAGCATCATGCTGTGTGTATGTTTTTCAGTGGCAGAGACTGGGAGACTAGTCAGTATTGATGCAAAGATGAACGGAGCAAAGTACAGACAGATCCTTGATGAAAACCTGCTCCAGAGCGCTCAGGACCTCAGACTGGGGCGAAGGTTAACCGACCCTAAGCACACAGCCAAGACAAGCAGGAGTGGCTTCGAGTGGCCCAGCCAGAGCCCAGACTTGAACCTGACTGAACATCTCTGGAGAGACCTGAAAATAGCTGTGCAGCGACGCTCCCCATCCAACCTGACAGAGCTTGAGAGGATCTGCAGAGAAGAATGGGAGAAACTCCCCAAATACAGGTGTGCCAAGCTTGTAGCATCATATCCAAGAAGGCTCGATGCTGTAATCTCTGCCAAAGGTGCTTCAAAAAAGTACTGAGGAAAGAGTCTAAATACTTATGTAAATATGATATTTCCATTTATTTTTTTAAATTTACAAAAATGTATAAAAACCTGTTTTTGCTTTGTTATTATGTGTAGTTGTGTGTAGATTGATGTAACTTAACAAAATGTGGAAAACTTCAAGGGGTCTGAATAAGTTCTGAATGTACATACACACGTGCATTCATACAGATACACACACACTCATACTGGACAAGTATGTGCACACGACACAGCCACTCTACCATTCACTCATCTCTCTCTCCCCCTTTCTCTCTCTCTCTCTCTCCCACTTTCTTTCTGTCTTTCTTGCTCTCTCCCTCTTTAGTACTGATGACTCAATAACAAACAGTACCACAAAATACTAACATTATATAAAAGTGGTACACTGCCTCTTTTGGACAGTGAGTGGGTCTGATTCACTCTGGGCCTATGGTTCTGGTTCTGTGGTTCGGGTTCTCTGGTTCTGATCTTATTACTCCTCCCCTCCCACTTTATCTTATTTTACAGCTCTGTGGAGAGAGAGAACAAAATGAGCACATCTCTGTGATGAGCCACTGCACTGCTCACACACACGCACACACACACACACACACACACACACACACACACACACACACACACACACACACACACACACACACACACACACACACACACACACACACACACACACACACACACACACACACACACACACACACGGCCTGCAGCCACTCAGCCCACTCTGATTTATGTAACGAGTCTGTTGCTGCCTCTTTCAGGCCTTATCAGTCACTCCCAGATGTACAGGAAAATACGCACACACGCGCACACACACACGGTTATGTAAAACAGCATGATAGTTTAACGAAATAGCATATAAGTTTATGAAAGAAATAGAATGATATGAAGAAATAGTATATCAAAAATATATTCCACCATTCCTATTGTCTCTAACCAAACATGGATAATGTTTTTTATTATCTGTCTTTGTGAAACATATTTTCTTAGGATTACAAAGATAGAATAACTTGAAATAACACAGATATACATACACAATATAGAAATAAAACATTTTAATTCTGTATTTTATTTCTCTCATTTGTTTCCAGATCAAATAATTTCTACCTGGCTATGCTGTTGTTCATGCTTTTTCTGTGTATGCTGCCCACCATCTTTGCCATAGTGAGATACAGACCTTCCCAACACTGCGGGCCATTTAGGTAAACCATTGTCCCTGTGAAGCTCTTTAAATGTGGTGCCCATTTTAAAGTTAGCCCTTGTAAATTAAGGTAATGTAAGCCACACTTTTAATAGGGTTGCAGTGTGTGTGTGTGTGTGGACAAGCTAACTCCTATTGAGCTCCTTGAAAATGGCTGTAAAACATCAATCCATTATTATTTTATTATCATCACACATCATAATCAGCTGAATAGCTGAAAGCAGTATTATGCCCATAAGATGGCCAAGAAGAAAACCCTGTATACAGTAGATTTAATTCTGCTGTACCACTATGCTTCATCCTTTCTTGTAGTACAATGGTGTGTGTGTGTGTTTCCCTGCAGCGGTCAGGAGAAGATTTATGACATCATCTCGGAGACGATAGCCAACGACTTCCCGCTGTGGTTCAGTAAAGTGATGAGTTACGTCACCAGTCCTGTCGTAGCGCTGCCCGCTCTGCTGCTGCTATTGTGAGTGCACACACAGACTCACACACAGACTCACACACACAGACTCACACACACAGACTCACACACACAGACTCACACACACAGACTCACACACACATACACACACACACACAGACTCACACACACAGACTCACACACACAGACTCACACACACAGACTCACACACAGACTCACACACACAGACTCACACACATACACACACACACACACACAGACTCACACACACAACCACAGACTCACACACACACACACACACACACACACAGACTCACACACACACACACACAGACTCACACACACACACACAGACTCACACACACAAAATCACACAGACTCACACACACACACAGACTCACACACACACACTCTCACACAGAGACTCACACACACACACACACACAGACTCACGCACACACACAGATTCACACGCACACACACACACAGACTCACACACACACAGACTCATACACACACACACACACACAGACTCACACAGACTGACACACACACAAACACACACAGCGTCTGTAGCCTGACTTGCTTGATGCATTTGGATTTGGTCAAGTCATTGTGTCAGTCCTCTTGGGGTAACGCTCTGTCTTTCAGCATGTTGATCAGTCATTGTGTCAGTCCTCTTGGGGTAACTCTCTCTGTGTCTTTCAGCATGTTGATCAGTCATTGTGTCAGTCCTCTTGGGGTAACGCTCTGTCTTTCAGCATGTTGATCAGTCATTGTGTCAGTCCTCTTGGGGTAACTCTCTCTGTGTCTTTCAGCATGTTGATCAGTCATTGTGTCAGTCCTCTTGGGGTAACTCTCTCTGTGTCTTTCAGCATGTTGATCAGTCATTGTGTCAGTACTCTTGGGGTAACGCTCTGTCTTTCAGCATGTTGATCAGTCATTGTGTCAGTCCTCTTGGGGTAACTCTCTCTGTGTCTTTCAGCATGTTGATCAGTCATTGTGTCAGTCCTCTTGGGGTAACGCTCTGTCTTTCAGCATGTTGATCAGTCATTGTGTCAGTCCTCTTGGGGTAACGCTCTGTCTTTCAGCATGTTGATCAGTCATTGTGTCAGTACTCTTGGGGTAACGCTCTGTCTTTCAGCATGTTGATCAGTCATTGTGTCAGTACTCTTGGGGTAACGCTCTGTCTTTCAGCATGTTGATCAGTCATTGTGTCAGTCCTCTTGGGGTAACGCTCTGTCTTTCAGCATGTTGATCAGTCATTGTGTCAGTCCTCTTGGGGTAACGCTCTGTCTTTCAGCATGTTGATCAGTCATTGTGTCAGTCCTCTTGGGGTAACGCTCGGTCTTTCAGCATGTTGATCAGTCATTGTGTCAGTACTCTTGGGGTAACGCTCTGTCTTTCAGCATGTTGATCAGTCATTGTGTCAGTCCTCTTGGGGTAACTCTCTCTGTGTCTTTCAGCATGTTGATCTACTACCTTCAGGCCATCGCCAGATCCCTCAAATTCACCAACAACCAGCTGAGGATGCAGCTTCAGACTGTGAGTTATAGACGCTATAGTTATAGTTCTCTGAGTTAGTCAATATTATACATTAAAGAAACGTACATATAAACTGAGAGTGCGTCCCAAATGACACCCTATTCCCTATACAGTGTTACTACTTTTGGTTCTGGTTAAAAGTAGTGGACTATGTAGGGAATATTGTGCCATTTGAGATGCACACTGTGTGACTGTGCTGAACAGAAATGTCTTTGTCAGGAGAGAACAGACGACAAGAAGAAGGTATTTCAGCTGGTTGCAGGTAAACCTCATCATTCTATTTTGTAGTTGGTTGGTTCTATGTATTATATATCTACATCTCCCCCAACCTCTGACCTCTGACCTTTAAACCTTCACCTCACTTGATTATTAACCGTTAACAAATAACGTTTTTAACTTTTGAAAACCTAAGCTACAATCTCTGACCTGTAACCCCTGACCTTTGACCCCCACCCACAGCGAGGCTACAGGCCCCGGAGGTCCCCAGCGGGGACAGGAAGCCTGACCGGCAGGACAGTGACGTCACCAGCCGCGAGTCGTCCATTGGCTCCCAGTCGTCCCGACACAACGGCAGCGTCACAAACTTCCAGTCGCCTGATCATCGTGGGAACGGCATCCGCACCATCACCCAGTCGGCATCGAGGGCCGAGATCGCTAGGGCGACAACTGCTGCTGGGACGTCTAGAAGTCCAACAGTGTCCATACTGCACAAGCAAAGGCCAGAGCCCATCCCTAAAAGGTCTGTCACACACACACACACACACACACACACACACACACACACACATATGATGTGTTATTCTGTCTGGTCAGTCATGGGCTTTTATATAGTCCTCTACAGGTCTACAGGAGGATCACGGGTTGGCGGCCATGTTGTTAGTCCTAAATAAAACACTGAAGGGGGACTCCAGCACCTAGCCCAAACTTCGTCTCCCATTAACATCAATGCATGACTAAGTGAAAATTTGACATAAATGGAATTCAGGATTCGCCCCTAAGACATTGAGTGAGATTCCACCGCAATGCTTTCACTCATCAAGTCAGATCAGTGGATATGAAAGGAAAAGTTTAGTTTTCTACAACAGTAGCTAATAAGCAGTGGGGATACACAGTATCAGTAGTATTTGTTACTGTAATGATGCAAGTTGAAGTGGTTTCTTATTATGACCACATAGTAACATTTATCATCCGTATTTCCCTCTGTCACCACAGACACCCTGGCTACCTGGGAGGCCCTAGCGGTACCTGCAGGTCCAAGTCCTACCACCATGTGGCCTACAACCCCCCGACACGCTACTCCTCAGAGAACATCCACTCCGACCCCCTCTACAGGAAGACCATCAGGCACCCCGCAGAGGCAGCTGGGAAAGTGACCGCGGGCCGTCGTGCCCAAACCACACGCTACGTCATCGTCAACGAGCACGAAGCTAGGAAAAAGTTGCTTCGATCCGCCACGCGTGTCCCTCGCCACTTCCGAGCGGAGAACCCGGTGGGTGAGATCGTGGAGCTGATCCCGCGGAATATCAAGCGGTTTACTCCAAGGCCTCCACATCTGTATGGGCAATCACATAGGTCGAATCTGCCGCAGTCGCACCTGAGCGAAGAAGAGGAAGAAGGAGGGGGGAAGAGGGAGGCTAGGAGGGGGTCGTTCGGGCAGACGAACCGGCCCCATTCGCTCTCTGACCTCCACCAGCCGGCTCGCTTCTACATCGGAGAGTGCCTGGAGAGCAAGCTGTCTATGGCGCAGAAAGACAGCCACACCACTAGGGGGCGCTACGGCGATGAAGCCCAAAAAGGGGACTGGGAGGATATTGAGACGCGGTTGCACTCCCTCTGCCAGACCAGCATCAGAGGAGCGGCGCTTCCACCACCAGCCATGCACACACAGTCCCCAGCCAGACTCTCCCACTCCCCAGGCAGACTCGCACACTCCTCCCCCCAGGGTCCTGGAAGACGCCTGGAGCCCCAGGTCAAGCCCAAGACGTCCAGGTCCAAGCTGGAGCCTTCCCTAACTGAGTCGGACTCGGCCTCTCTGGCCTCCAGTAGCGACCAGCAGAACAGCAGCACAGACCAGTACATCCAGGTCATTCACAACAAGGAGAAGTACCTCAAGCCTGAGGCCAGGCAAGACAAGCTGGTTAAGAAGAAGTCCAAAGCCAATATAGATCTCAATGTGCCTGGGTCCAAAGAACTGGTCTGCTCCAATGTGTAGTTGGTGTATTTGTAATGTGAATATCTATGTAGAGTTAATTATTTTGCAATAGGTTACATAAAGTATTATTGTAAACCACAGAAGAAATGTATAGCCCATTCATGGCCAATGCCATACTTAACAAAATGCTCTATGTGCATAATATGCATAATATATTATATGCTCACATTGTCATGGATACTGTACTTGCGCTCAATAGAATACACATAATGGTCAATGGTCCATAAATGTGTTCCTAAGCATCAGATACTTTTGTTCTACTCTAATGTTATGGGTATGGCCGTTGATGTTTGTTTTAGGGTTATCACAAACAGGTGTTGTTATATTGGCTATTGTGTGTGTACATTACATTGTACCAAGCAAACATGAACTTCAACTCAATAAAACGATGATACTGTAGTAAAGTATGATGTGAAACATGTATAACACCTTGGGATATGTATAAAGTACATTTAGAAAAGGAAAACCATGTAGATAACTTCTAGACTAAAAGCGACCTGACAGATGAACAGATGTGTTTCGATAACTGATTGTCGTTGCAATAAGAACATTGAAAGTACAAATTGTTCTCGCTCAGCGGTCTAAGGCACTGTATTTCAGCGCTACAGGCGTCACTACAGACACCCTGGTTTGAATCCAGGCTCTATCACAACCGGCCATGATTGGGAGTCCCAATTGCACTATAACGGTGACAAACTGTGCCCACAAACTGTTAGTCGCAACACCTTACCACTGCTACACCAGGCTATCAGCAAGCCTTGTCTGGTAGCGAAACAGTTCATTAGGCCTCATTTGCTGCCTTAAAAAAAAACATAGCTGATATGATTGACTTGCTTAAACAAATGTGGTTCCTACTGACAATTGAGACTTACAAACTATGGCATAAGGGGAGGATAAGAGGCAATCAGTCATTTCGATTAAGACATTAATGAATGAGCGACTACAGACATAGTCAATATAACTATTTGTTCAGCACTTTTGAAATGTACAGCGACAGAATTCAGAACATGGGCCGTTCTTACAGTGTACTCCCAAGTCAGAACCGTAGGATAAATAAAGGGGGCATATAAGCAGACAATGAAAGCTCTTACAATATTCAATGAATACATTTCTCTAAAACAGGTTATAGGCTACATGTGCACCACCAAGTTAGAACAGTAGGCGAAATTAAGAGGTGAAAATAGACCACCAGCCCTGAATGACGGGTCGGCACTGTATATACAATATACTGTATATCTGGGGCATGTTCTTGGGGGCGCGTAACTATCCATTTCAAACTACGATTCCCAGCATTCACTTCAACACTGTTCAAAGCGTCCAACCAATCAGAAAGCGTACTTTTTCCCCAGTTAATGGTGAAAACGGCTAAATAAGCTGCACATTTACTACAAATTCGACTTAGATGTTTATGACAATCATTTAATATTTATTTTTAAGCAGGTTTCTTGATGATTGCCAGATCTTATTGGCTTCAGTTCAGGAATCTCGAGGCTAACGATAATGCAAGTATTTCATTCAATCTTTTCATTAGCTACACTAGCTAGCTACTGTAACGTTACTGTAAATTGTCTTGTATTGGCGTGTGTGGCTATCTGTTACTAAACGTAACTATCTCCTATTCATAGTTCATATTTTACGCTTCATACTCTACGCTAACGTTAGCTAGTTGTCTTGTGTGTCCGTCTAAATCTCAATTTGGAATCACGGTAATGTTAGCTAGGTAGCTAGTCGGTTAGCCTGACAGCTGGCTAGCTAGTTGAACAGGTTGCAAGACCTCCATCTTCACATCTGCCTGGCGGACTCAACAAACATGGATTACCAGCACACAGCGAATGCCGTTGGGGACTGTCTTTTGAGTTACACCAAGGACGAGTCTGGGTGGAAAGTCTGCAAGAAATCGGTGCGTAATGTTCTAGGTAGCAATATTAATAGTTTATCATCACAGGTGACGTGCCTTTCCGTGCACAGTGTTAACAGTTCCATTTTGCTGTGTCATTGTAAATAACACAGCAAGGTAAATGCAGTTGGTGACAACAGCAACAGGTGTTTTGTTTTTGACAAATGGATGCGTCTGTCCGTTTTTAGAATGACGTCATCGTGTCCTGGCGGCCATCGACTGAGTTCCCTGGGAATGTGTAAGTATAAACTATTCGCCTTAGCTAGGCTAAATAATTAATTTCTACATTTTGTATAGGATTGAAGGCAAGTTAGACTACCCAAATGTCATTTTCGCAATCTTATCTCCGGAGAGTATTTAACGTTACTGCTTAACAGCGGTAGCTAGTTCCTGTCAAGGCTATCTCTAACTGAACTGATGGCATCAGTTACTGGTAAACTGTTGGACTGATAAGTTGTTACAACGATAATCTTCAGATGGGTATCATAACGGTCTAAGGAGGCCTACTTTCCCCTCCTCGACCTGTTTCCTTCAACTTCATTAATGTGGAAAAAACAGAGAAACAAATCTCCACCATCTTGCTTTTACTATTCCTGTTTTCAAGTCAGTGCAGATGAAGGAAATGAAGCCACGTCAGACTATTAATTAAAATACACCCCAGGAGTGGTATTGGTGCTATAACACCCAGGGCTGGCTTCCCAGACACATATTAAGCCTAGTCCTGGACTAAAAAGCATTCTTAATGGAGAATCTCAATTGACAGAACCTTTTGGTTTAGGACTGGCTTTAATCGGTCTCTGGGAAACCGGAAACCTCCCCCCAAGTAGACCTATCTACATGTGTTATGTTTGACAGGTATTAGGGTTAGTGGTGTTCTGTCTATCTCTACATGTGTTGTGTCTGACAGGTACAGTGCATTCAGAAAGTAAAATGGATTAAATCGTTTTTCCCCCCCTCATCATTCTCACACAATACCCCATAATGACAAAGCAAAAACAGGGTTTTAGAAATTCTTGCAAATGTATAAAATAATAAAAACGGATATCACATTTGCATAAGTATTCAGACCCTTTACTCAGTACTTTGTTGAAGCACCTTTGGCAGCGATTACAGCCTCGAGTCTTGTTGGGTATGATGCTACCAGCTTGGCACACCTGTATTTGGGGAGTTCTACCATTCTTCTCTGCAGATCCTCTTAAGCTCTGTCAGGTTGGATGGGGAGCATCGCTGCACAGCTATTTTTAGATCTCTCCAGAGATGTTCGATCTGGTTCAAGTCCGGGCTCTGGCTGGGCTACTCAAGGACATTTAGAGACTTGTCTCGAAGCCACTCCTGCATTGTCTTGGCTGTGTGGTTAGGGTCGTTGTCCTGTTGGAAGGTGAACCTTCAACCCAGTCTGAGGTCCTGAGCGCTCTGGAGCAGGTTATCATCAATGATCTCTTTGTACTTTGCTCCGTTAATCTTTGCCTCGATTCTGCTAGTCTCCCAGTCCCTGCCGCTAAAAACATCCCCACAGCATGATGCTGCCAACACCATGCTTCACCGTAGGGATGGGATTGGCCAGGTGATGCCTGGTTTCCTCCAGATGTGGCGCTTGGGATTCAGGCCAAAGAGTTCAGTCTTGGTTTCATCAGACCAGAGAATCTTGTTTCTCATGGTCTGAGTCCTTTAGGTGCTGTCATGTGCCTTTTACTGAGGAGTGGCTTCCGTCTGGCCACTCTACCATAAAGGCCTGATTGGTGGAGTGCAGCAGAGATGGTTGTCCTGCTGGAAGGTTCTCTAATCTCCACAGAGGAACTCTGGAGCTCTGTCAGAGTGACCATCGGGTTCTTGGTCACCTCCCTGACCAAGGCCCTTCTCCCCTGATTGCTCAGTTTTGGCCTGGCGGCCAGCTGTAGGAAGAGTCTTGGTGGTTCCAAACTTCTTCCATTTAATAATTATTGAGGCCACTGTGTTCTTGGGGACCTTCAATGCTGCAGAAATGTTTTGGTACCCTTCCCCAGATCTGTGCTTCGCCACAATCCTGTATCTGAGCTCTATGGACAATTCCTTCGACCTCATGGCTTGGTTTTTGCTCTGACATGCACTGTCAACTTATATAGACAGATGTGTGCCTTTCCATGTCCAATCAATTTAATTTACCACAGGTGGACTCCAATCAAGTTGTAGAAACATCTCATGGATGATCAATGGAAACAGGATGCACCTGAGCTCAATTTCGAGTCTCATAGCAAAGGGTCTGAATACTTATGTAAATAAGGTATTTCTGTTTTTTATTTTGTTTAAATTTGCTAAAAGTTCTAAAAACCTGTTTTCGCTTTGTCATTATGGTGTATTGTGTGTAGATTTTTTATTTAATCCATTTTAGAATAAAGCTGTAATGTAACAAAATGTGGAATAAATGAAGAGGTCTGAATTCTTTCTGAATGCACTATATTCGGGTTAGTGGTTTTCTGTCCGTCTTTACATGTGTTGTGTCTTGACAGGTATAAGGGGGAGTCAGTGGTGAAGGGAAGTCCGGAGAAGATATGGGAGTGTCTGAAGCCAGTGCCCAACGGACTGCGGGTGAAATGGGACAACAATGTCAAGAAGTTTGAGCTCGTAGAGCAAGTCACTGAGGTAGGCTAAGTTTCAAACCAATGGACCCTACTATACAGTTACAGTCAGTCACAATTCAGTTGTTTTGTCCCCATCATCATCTATGTTCTGAGTTTGCTTTAGAGAGTTGTCACTGATCATTTGATTCATTTGTTTCTCGATTGATTCTTTATCATTCCTTACTCACTCACACACTCACAAACAAACCACAACTGAATAGACACTTTGTCATCCATTCTTGCTGTATAGTTCTCTCTACTCCCGTACTTCCCCCAACTTTGTTGATAAGCCTTAGGGGTTTTATGGAAGTAAGTTTTACCTGACCTCTATGGGACTTCCTGGTTACGTGAAGGTTAAATAAGTTACCCAAGCAACCAAAGTGTGCCATCCAGTTTGTTGATGGTTTTGATACCTGTTTCCACACCCACAGCCCCAACGCAGCACTCCTACCCTTTGTTCTCTATTCCATTAGTCATGTTTATTTTCTTTGGGACAAACACAGTACAGGGACATGTTCAGTAGAAAAATGTAGATGAACGCAGCAGATAGAATTATCATGGATAGAACTGATGCTATACCTCACTCTGCACGTCAGAGGGGTACGTTTGCCGTGTCCTGTTGAACGAGGCCCAGTGTTTATCTTGTGGAACGTTGCAGACAGAAATGTCATGGATAGAACTGATGCGATGCCTTAGTCTGCTTATCAGAGGGGTTCTTGTTTCATTCTACGTCGTATATTTCTGTATGAACATTCCACAACACTGTGTCCCGCTGAGCGAGGCCCAGTGTTAACCTGCCTAGTCTCTCCCCCTCTCACACAGAACGTCACGGTCTGCCGAACAGTCACTCCGTCAGCAGCCATGGGCATCATAGCCCCCAGAGACTTTGTGGATGTTATTCTGGTGAAGCAATACGAAGACGGCACCATTACATCCAACGGTGCGTAACGCCTCTATCTCTCTCTTCTTCCTTCTGGCTTTTCACTGTCTTTTCACTTTATGATTAAATGACATTTTAGAACATTTCTTTAACTAAGAATGTATTATTTAACTCCAATTCTCTTCTGACTCAATTCCACGTTTCTATTGGAGTGTAGCTCTATTTTTGTTGTGTATCTATGACTCTCCTTGGAAGACCACACAGACCTGAGGTTTTGTATGAGGAACTGTTTTCTTTTTTTAAAGTTACGCTATTTTTATTGAACGTTGAGGCATTTACAGAGGACATAACAGCACAGACATTAAGAAATATGTAAAGAAATAATAGGTATTCTAACAACAAAAAAACATAATCAAGACACGAAAATGAATGATATGAAAAGAAAATTAAGCACTGGGATCCACAGACAGATCACACCATCAGCATTAGGCTGAAATCAGTACAGTACAAGAGGAACTCTTGTCACTAATGCGGTGGTAGTGTGTGGGTGATGTAGCCTAATCATCAGCCCTAACCCTCAGAGCGAGGCTGGCTGGGTGGGAATCTCTGGGCCCGACAACTTATCTTCTCCACTGCCCCAGACTGAGGCCTAATCATCCATGTTGAAAAACAAAAATAAAGAAAACACTCAAAATGTGATGTCCTAGCCTATCTGTTCTTGTCCAATAAGAAAGGTTTGGTTATGTATTCCGCTGCAAAACGTTTTGCAACGGTGTGCCCAAGATGAGATGTGTTTTACCTTCACTATCCGTGTACTAAGTAACATTATGTGCATGATTGATTGAATGAAAATAGACAATTATATGTACACATATTTGTATCCTCATAATGTTCTCTCTTTTGTGTTCTGTCCATTAGCCACCCACGTGAGCCACCCCAGCTGCCCTCCCCAGTCAGGGTATGTGAGGGGCTTCAACCACCCCTGTGGCTGCATCTGTGTTCCCATCTCTGGGTGAGTCATGCTCTGAGACATGCTTCTCTGTTTCATAATATTGTCTTTGTCTGATGTAAACCTCATCTCCAAAACAAACCTTTCAGATTTTCCCGTTAACGAACATACAATTATGAAACTTCAGAAGCTATTTTGAATACATTTTCTTGGTCCTACACTGAGTAAAAATGTCAGAGTACATTTCATTGGAAAATACAAATTTGAAAAAATGTAGAGGTTTTCATCAGACAGCGACTACAGTGCACATGCTTTAGTTTACACAGCCATCTGCAACATTCTGAACATTGTTCAGTTCTGTCAGGACCCAGGAAGGTTTTGTAGAGGCAATGGTCCGTCACAAGAGGGCAGTAGAGAGTTAAACATCAGTGCGCTCATGTATATTAGTTGAAGCCATTTCTTATTCTATAATGTGCACAGCAAAAGGTTTGATTTGTGCATCCTCTCTCTCTCTCTCTCTACCATTGTCTAACATGACCACCTTTCTTGATAGCTATGTAGCTCAAGAAGCACTGTCTTAATATTGCTCATACAGTATAGTGTAAATTCTCCATCTCTGTCTCTCTCCCAGGGAGCCAAACAAAACGCAGCTGTTCAGTTTCTTCCAGACGGACCTGGGGGGCTTCCTGCCTCGCTCCGTGGTCGACTCCTTCTTCCCATCCAGCATGGTGGAGTTCTATAGCAACCTGGCCAAGGCTGTCAAGTCCCTCAAGGACCACTGATACACTCATACTATACTTTCCCTTATCCCTGGTCCCAGATCTGTTTATGCTGCTGCACCAATTCCTGTACCAGGTGGTACTCAGATCTGGGACCAGCCTTCAAGGGGACCAAAAATACACAGTGATTAGCTATGAATCGGTTAATGGGTTAGTTTTAAAGAGGCTATACGGAAGTTTAGGCCTCAGGGGCTTTTTACCCGAAAGGGATAGATGGATCTAAATTGATTTTAAAAAAATCCTTATTAGAGAGCAAGGGGCACACCTCCCCGTGCCTATTAGCAAAAGCATACATTTCTAGCCTAAAATGAAACGTGTTGTTTCATGAGTCAATAAATAATGTTATATCAACCATACAGGCAACACTCAAGCCAAAAATGTAGATAAACAATTAGCAACTTCTGTACAGCCGCTTTAAAAGAGTGGTCACCTGGTCTTGGAACAAACTGTATCCTAAGCATACTGACTCAAAGGGAGATGATATTGGATGACATGAGGGAGGGAAGGAAGGAGAGCAGCTTGTTTTTCCCAGCACTAACATGATTTCAGGTCATTGAGGTCTTGGTTACTTTGTGTGATAATGGTGTGTTAGTGCTGGGCTGGAGAAAAAGCCTGGCCCCCTGGTACTGTAGCTCTCTAGGACCAGGACTGATGGCCACAGGTGTACTCTTACAAAAAGGTTGGGGGTCTGTTTTAATTTCATTCATTCAACTCTGGAAAAATATTGAATTTGAATTTCTCAGAGGTTCATGGGTAGTTTTGGGTAAATTCATGGGTAAATTGAAACAATTTACATGGAATTCACCTTAGCCCTGATGTTAAAGGTGCAATTTGAAAGTTATTTTTCCCGCTATTGTAACAAGAAAAAGAACAAACAAAAACAATCATGAACCCACCCCCCAAAAAACACACGTTACATTATTGGACATAATGTAGTTCCTGTTCTTCTTTGTTTTTTTTTGTGTGGGTACACTAGCAAACACCCTGTTTCTCAGTCCTCCAGCCAGAAATCCAACTTACACACCGCACCTTTAAGCACTCTGGACCACACCTTTAAGACTAGATCTAGAGAGGCTCATTTTGCCAAACCCTACTTCCAAAACAATACATATTTCCTATTTACTGCTGCATTCCCCCCCCTACTTCCCACCCCAAAAGAATGAGAATAGATTTGAAATCTACATTTTGTATACAGTGTCCTAGACACACGGAGGATATGTCCTCCTTTTGTACTGTTGCTGTTGAATACAGTCCATTCCGTTACACTGGCTGCATTCTACCTACATTAACATGCATGTTGCATGGACCTTACAGGAACCCCAGAATGGAATCGGATTCCTTTGGGACGGGTCATACCTCATTTTTTTGTTGTCCTTTGTATACAGAAATGTTCTGGTTTAATCTGTCTCCACAGCCCTTTAACCGATGCCTTAAAGATGGAATCCGCAGTAGGGGAAACCGCTCCACTGGCCGCCCCACCACCATTGTTTTTGTTGCCGAGCTGAGGAGCGTTGTGCAGAAGTACATATTATGCTCTTCTTATGCGCGCGCAATGATATCTGAGATGAAAAAAATAATAATAATGTTTGTTGTTGGCAGTAACTGGAAAGCGTTATGAACGTGGCTGTTTTACTATTGAGGATTCCAGCTTTAACCAATAACCTTTTACAGGGTGTATATACAGCCGACAGGTGTTTTCTGGTTACAATAACCCCCCACCCCAACTCTATCCTATTCCTAACCTTAACATCTACAGGCTTTATATACACCTAACCTCCAAACAAGGATTCCTGCCTCAGTTTCCTTTCTTTATGTAGATGTCAAACAAAGAACACAGAATTATTCTTAAGCAAAGTTATTTACAGTATGTACGGGCAAATGGCAATATGAACAGCTTCATCTAATGAAGATTGGACAATGGGACCTCCGCTAGAGTAAGAGAGCTTCTGAAGGATCTTGGGTTTTATTCCGTGGGGCACAACATGGTATTTGTCCCATAAGGCTCTGGGCAAAAGTAGTGCACTATGTAGAGAGTAGGGTGCCATTTGGGACAGCCCTGGAGTCCAACATATGTTTAAGCACAGCAGCAGCATAGGACTGCCATATTCTGGGATCAGGTGTGAGTAGTGTGGCATTTCACACTGTAAACAAACCTATTACCAGCATCGAGTTGAGAAACCACTGTCTTTGGTATGGCACAAGAGGGCATGGCCATCCATCTAGGGCAGGGTGCGTCTCAATAGCGTATTTTTTTGTGTGGAGGAAGCCTCTTCAGAGTATTGAGATACAGCCCTAGAAGGTGGAGCGGAAGCCTCTTCAGATTATTGAGATATAGCCCTAGAAGGTGTCTTCACAGTGCTGTACAGTCAACGATCTGCATGCCTGCTGAGTCTTCTACATTTATGATGATAAGCCATTATAGTAATGATGTTTTAGATCAATCTTTTTAGAAGCATTGTGGTTAAGTTTCCTTTTGAAATTAAAACGCACTACTTAACGCCCTTCTCTTATCCCGAGTGGATAATAACCTTAACTGACAAACCTTAACAAGTGCATTGCATTCCACCTCATTTACAACCAAGTCCTATATGCTTGCTTTTTTAAATTATTTGTGTAGTACTATTAAGCCATTGTTTTGATGTGTGTTATCGTACTGTAACTGGAGCCTGAAGATCATACCTACCTACAGTTTATTGCTGTCTTAACGTCAGAGTACACACGTTGTCTATTGGTGGCTTGTTTTTTAAATTTATTCGATCATGCATTTTGCGACAGATGTGTACATTTTATGGTACGTGTTGAATGCTGTTTGTTGTCCTCAACTCCTGTCTGGAAAGAACAGCTGCTATGGGAAATGGCTGCTATCGAAATATACTATTAGTTCAGTTGTCAATAAAAGCAACACAGGAAAATAACAGGGTTTTTTAGTTTTCCAAAAATCCCAGTTGGAAGATTCCTGAAATCCTGGACTTCCAACCAGGATTTCTGGAAAACCTGGGAAATTGGCGGAAGGTACCCGAATTTTGCGACCCTAATCCTGACTTGCACTCTACTGTACTGTGTACTGTATGTTCCACCCAACAGGTTTTGTATTTCACCACCATCTGCATTAAAAATGACTGACCGTTACATCCAATGTTGTCCTTCTTCCTTGTTATATTATATTACCATCACCACAGTTAGGACCATTCACCACAGCTACACAAAATCACCACAGCTACACAAAATCACAGCTACACAAAATCACCACAGCTACACAAATTCACTGGCTGTTTTTAAAATACTTGAAGAAAGGTGGTGGATTACAGTGATTGATGAATAATGGTTACTCAACTTTTCCAGAAGTCCCGGTTGGAAGTTCCCAAAATCAGAAGGGAATAAGCAGGAAATGAAGAATCCTCCAAACAGGATTTCTGGAAAACCTAGGAATTTAGGAAAAGTTAAAGGAGTTTTGCCTACAACTCATAGTTTCATTAACTGAGTGAAGTCAAATAACTATATAGGTTTTATAACCTGAATGGTTATTGGCACAACAGTCGTGTGAATAAACTTTTGAAACATGCACATACAGATTGACAGATTGGATTAAATTATTTTATTAATGTAATGTATCTTGAGATAATGCTTTAGTACCGATATTATAGAGAGTTTTAAATATCTATATTCCAGTAGATTTTGGTACAAAATGTTCACACCCTGTGTTTTTCCTCAATATCGCTATAACACTGAACTTCAGCGGTATGGATTGAATCGAGGCTGTTGTCCACGTTCTGATCACTCCCAAAGTTTTGCTGTTGCTTCTACACATTGTATTAAAATGTGTCTCCTATCCGTCCACTGTGTCCGCATTGTGACCAGATTTACTGGTCCCTCCCTGTATGCAAGTAATTGGACAGCTATTCTTTCAAATAATATGTATTTATTTAAAGACACATTGACGCCATAAAACAATGGTGCCACCTGTCAATTTTAGAGGGCAGGATAGTGATTATTTAAATTATTTCACTGTCCACGTCCCTCTACACTTGTAAGATACCCAGACACGATGTGTGCCTGACTACCTCCTGAGGTGGTCAGGAGGATCTGATCACAATCCAATCACAATGGTTATTTTATTTGTGGACACCTGTCTATAAATGTGGCCACAATCAATATGTGGCCAGATCTTGAGAATCAATAGGCTCGTTTTATACCTGGTGCTAACATGTGTCTTTTGTCCTGATCTTGTCCACATTCTGATTGTGCCCACATTTTTTGAGAAGTGTAATTGTGATCAGATCTTTCTGACTACATCTGTAGGTAGTCAGGGACCTATTGTATCTGGATATCAATTAAGTGTCTAGGGGTAACTCCTCAGCTTCCTCCTTCCTCCTCTTGATGACTACAGTGATATGCCCCTCAGGCAGAGCTTTGACGATGTTCCAGGCCTCGAAGCGGCTCAGCTCCTGGAGCGAGGTGCTCTGGACCTGCAGCAGCTCATCGCCAGACTGCAACCCGCTCTGCTCCGCAGCGCCACCTATTGGGGAGCAGGAAAACATACTGTCACACATTGGTCTGGGATCAACTTCCCCTCCCGCAACTTATAAAATTGTGCTTCTCTGCATTGTTTGCATATTTTCCTACTTTCCATGATCCTGTGTGGCTCAGCTGGTAGAGCATGGCTCTTGTAACATTAAGATTGTTGGTTTGATTCCTGCTGCAATCACCCATACTAAAAAATATATGCACACACTACTGTAAGTCACTTGGATAACAGTGTCTGATAAATGGCACCTTGTTTATTTTTAAAGTTCACCCAAATGACAAAATTATATATTGATTTCCTTACCCTGTAAGAGTTTAGGGACATGGTAAGACAACAATCCATTCTTTGGTTTTGTTTACCTGGCCACTGTCTCTCAACCTTTCTGTGAACTATCCCTTTTACTCCTGTGGTGGTACTGTACCTTTAAAGATCCTGTTGACGGCCAGAGGCCTGTCTCCGTGGATAGTACTGTACCTTTAAATATCCTGTTGATGACCAGAGGCCTGTCTCCGTGGATAGTACTGTACCTTTAAAGATCCTGTTGACGGCCAGAGGCCTGTCTCCGTGGATAGTACTGTACCTTTAAATATCCTGTTGATGACCAGAGGCCTGTCTCCGTGGATAGTACTGTACCTTTAAAGATCCTGTTGACGGCCAGAGGCCTGTCTCCGTGGATAGTACTGTACCTTTAAATATCCTGTTTATGACCAGAGGCCTGTCTCCGTGGATAGTACTGTACCTTTAAATATCCTGTTGATGACCAGAAGACTGTCTCCGTGGATAGTACTGTACCTTTAAATATCCTGTTGATGACCAGAAGACTGTCTCCGTGGATAGTACTGTACCTTTAAATATCCTGTTGATGACCAGAAGACTGTCTCTGTGGATAGTACTGTACCTTTAAAGATCCTGTTGACGGCCAGAGGCCTGTCTCCGTGGATAGTACTGTACCTTTAAATATCCTGTTTATGACCAGAGGCCTGTCTCCGTGGATAGTACTGTACCTTTAAATATCCTGTTGATGACCAGAAGACTGTCTCCGTGGATAGTACTGTACCTTTAAAGATCCTGTTGATGACCAGAGGCCTGTCTCCGTGGATAGATCCTTTCCCTCCTTCCAAACTGAAGCCCACGCCCCCTCCTCCTGTCTCCAGCTCCACAGTCAGCATGGCTCCCCCATCCTCCACTACAGAGAGAGAGAGAGAGAGAGAGAGAGAGAGAGAGAATGAACAACCAACGTATACATACAGTAAATATACTGTATGATTAAGGCCACAAATGCAAGCATTTTGCTACGCCCGCAATAACATCTGCTAAATATGTGTATGCAACCAATAAAATTGGATTTGATTTGATGTGCACGCACACACACCTGCACATTGGGACTGCACGGTGTTGTGTGTGCTGTCTTACTAGGTGAACTTGTCTGACCACCTTCTACTCACCTGTGGGGTTGAGGTCTGTACTGCTACTGCCGATAGAGGAATCCTCAGCCTTGTTCCCTCCTTCACCTCCTCCTACGTCTCTCCCCTTACTCACCACCACCACGGCCAGCCTCATGGTGCGGGCCTGGCGCAGTGTGGCGGTGGCATCGGCGTGTGTCGCGCCCCTTAGTGTCTGGCCGTTGATGGACAGCACCTCGTCACCCTTCTCCACGGTCCCCTCTTGAGCTGCCAGGCCGTGGGGGAAAACACGATGCACCTGGGGGGAGGGAGGGGGGAGGGAGGGAGGGAGGGAGGGATGTGACCAGAGCGTTAACAGTGGACATTCCCATTCTAAGCAATTCACCTTGATTGGTGGAGCAGGCGGCAGACATTTTGTAGAGTTGTCACTATCTGGCCATGCTAGAAAGGACAGTATCAGGGCTTTATAGCCATGGGATCCTATCTTTAATCTTTAAGTCCAAAATCATACTCCTAACTTGACAGACACTGTACAATACAATATAACTTTATTGTTACCCCCCATACAGTATGTTACAGTGAACAGAAATGTGTCTTCTGCAGAATTCTCATCTCCACCAGAGACATCACACAGAAATACAATCTTGAACATAAATTCTGACGAGATCATCACTTTTCATCTGCTCTAACATGGGTTCTGGTTCTGTGGTGGGCCTTTTGGTAGGGTTACAGCATCTACAGTATACTCACGGTGGTGGCCTTGCTCTCCAGGTCTATCCCACCTGCAATGCTGAAACCCAGTCCTGCTCCCTCCTCCTTGTGCAGAATCACCACATGGATGTGCTCAAATTGCTGGGAAGAGGGAAGGAAAGTTGTTATCTCTTTCATTATAACATTCCAAATAATATTTTCATGCTTTTCGTTCACTTGAAATTTACTGCTGGCCTGGTGATTTTACTGCTGGCCTAGTGATTTTACTGCTGGCCTGGTGATTTTACTGCTGGCCTGGTGATTTTACTGCTGGCCTGGTGATTTTACTGCTGGCCTGGTGATTTTACTGCTGGCCTGGTGATTTTACTGCTGGCCTAGTGATTTTACTGCTGGCCTGGTGATTTTACTGCTGGCCTGGTGATTTTACTGCTGGCCTGGTGATTTTACTGCTGGCCTGGTGATTTTACTGCTGGCCTGGTGATTTTACTGCTGGCCTGGTGATTTTACTGCTGGCCTGGTGAGTTTACTGCTGGCCTCGCCCTCATCTCCAGGCTTCTCTCTCTCACTCACTCACTCTCACACACACACGCACGCACGCACACACACACACACACACACACACACACACACACACACACACACACACACACACACACACACACACACACACACACACACACACACACACACACACACACACTGTAGTAAGATTGCGGTAATGACATATAGAAAAAGGAAATGGATACAGATGTTCTCCTGAGCACAGAGCCAAGTGGTCCTTCGAGAGAGGTGTGTGTGTGTGTTTGTGTGCATACGTGCGTGCGTGCGTGCATGTGCGTAGACAAATGCTTTGATTGCCTCACAGAACGGAAATGGAGAACAGAAACAATACACACTGTGATACTCTGTCTTCCCTGAAAGCCTCTTAATACACACACACACACACAAAGAATGAGAGAGCAGCTCTTACCATGCTTCCCACATGCTACCCTATTATCCAGAGCCTTATGGGCCCTAGTCAAATGTAGTACACTATAAAGGGAATAGCATGTCATTTGGAATGCAGCCTTGGACTCAGAGGTATAGGTATGGATAAAGGGGTTTTTAAACCCATTATTTTATGTTGTGTATTTGGATTTGGGATATTACCTATTACCAACCACTAAGAGAGGTGACAACGGATGAGAGATAATCAACAGTAAGAATTGACAGTCTGTCAAGACTGGATGTAAATGTGGTGTTGATGTGGTGTTAATGTGCTGTTATTGTGCTGTTAATGTGGTGTTAATGTGCTGTTATTGTGCTATTAATGTGCTGTTATTGTGGTGTTATTGTGCTGTTAATGTGGTGTTAATGTGCTGTTATTGTGCTATTAATGTACTGTTATTGTGGTGTTATTGTGGTGTTATTGTGCTGTTAATGTGCTGTTAATGTGGTGTTGATGTGCTGTTATTATGCTGTTAATGTGCTGTTATTGTGCTGTTAATGTGCTGTTATTTTGCTGTTATTGTGCTGTTAATGTGCTGTTATTGTGGTGTTATTGTGCTGTTAATGTGCTGTTAATGTGGTGTTGATGTGCTGTTATTGTGCTGTTATTGTGCTGTTAATGTGCTGTTATTTTGCTGTTAATGTGGTGTTAATGTGCAGTTAATGTGATGCTAATGTGATGCTAATGAAATGTTAATGTAATGTTACTGTAATGTCAATGTAATGTTAATGTAATGTTGATGTCATGTTAATGTAATGTTAATGTAATGTTAATGTCATGTTAATGTAATGTTAATGTAATGTTAATGTCATGTTAATGTAATGTTAATGTAATGTTAATGTCATGTTAATGTTAATGTAATGTCCATGTGGTGTCCATGTGGTGTCCATGTGGTGTCCATGTGGTGTTAATGTGGTGTTACTGTGATGTTAATGTGGTGTTAATGTGGTGTTAATGTGCTGTCAATGTGCTGTCAATGTACTGTTCATGTGCTGTCAATGTGCTGTTACAGTCAGCGAGGCCCTTCTAGGGAGGAAGAGGTGGATGGTCCTTCAAATAAATAAAACACTATGAAACAGACAGGCCTGACAGACCGATGGACAGACCGACAAACAGATAGGCCTGACAGACCAATGGACAGACTGACAAACAGACAGACTGACTGACAGACTGGCAGACGGACAGACTGACAAACAGACAGGCCTGACAGACAGACGAACAGTGACAAACGGACATACAGACTGACAGATGGACAGACTGATAAATTCTCACCTTCAGTGTTTCCTCATCCAAAGCTTTCACTTCCTGGATCATGGTCTGTATCTCCTGTGGAGGGATGGCTGAGATGACAGAGTGAGCACATGCTGACGGGGATGGGCGTGAGACCAGGTCCCCTCCCTCCTCCCCCCGCTCAATGGTACATTGCCTCAGATCAGATAGGCTGGGTTGAATAAGGAAGCAAACAGAGTTCAGCTCACACACTGACACTGGTCACATACAGAGCACACACACACACACACTTTCTGTATTACAGGTTCATCGTAGCTACTCTTATGATCATGCATTTCACTGTATGAAAAATAGATAGACAGTTATCATTTTAATATCGTCAATCTGCATCAGACTAAACTCTGAGAGGGTTTCAGTCAGATTAACACTTTACACATAATCACACATCTCAGAACAGGAAGAAGACGTGCAACTTCCTGTTTGTTCACTTCATGTGTTCATATTTCCTCTTGCTAAAGATGATACTGCCAAGGTTGCATTAAGCACTGTGATGCAGGGACAAAATACAGGAAGATTATATCTAAAACATGCCTGTTCCATCTGATAATATATAGACAGTTATCATTTTAATATCGTCAATCTGGATCAGACTAAACTCTGAGAGGGTTTCAGTCAGATTAACACTTTACACATAATCACACATCTCAGAACAGGAAGAAGACGTGCAACTTCCTGTTTGTTCACTTCATGTGTTCATATTTCCTCTTGCTAAAGATGATACTGCCAAGGTTGCATTAAGCATTGTGATGCAGGGACAAAATACAGGAAGATTATATCTAAAACATGCCTGTTCCATCTGATAATATATAATGCCATCTCTCCTTTGCATAATCTGACTTCCAGTGAGCAGTGCTATCTTACTTTTTTTCATAGCAAGCAGTACTACAGTGTAGGTCTACAGACATACTAGACTATTATCAGCGCTTGTGAAATCAGTGTATATTTATACCTTTTCATCCAATCACCTCAGAAGTAGTATGTAAACACTTGTGTGGTGTCAGTCATTGAAACAGAGAATATGCTGTATGTAGCAGGATAAGGGTCAATACAATTTCAATTACATCAATTTAGGAAGTAAACTGAAATTCCAATTTGAAGTTCTTCTCATAGAGAAGCTTTGAGAAATAATGGAATAGGAACTTAATTTTACTTCCTGAAATGATTGAATTGAATTGTAATGGAATTAACCCCAACCCTAGAATTGACCCAACCCCTAATGTGCTGTATGTTGATGTTTTTCAGAGAGTTTTTACCTGACAGAGAAGCTATTCTCATTGCTGTCGGGGCTCAGTGAGAGGGGGGTGTTCTGGGCCGGGTCGGGCTCCTCCGGGCTGCAGACTAGAGGGGATACAGAGGGAGGGTCTGACCCGGGGTTACCCGGCCAAGTAGGGCAGGGGGAGGGGAGCAGGGAGTGCAAGGAACGCATCAGGGCATGGGATACCTGGAATAGAGTGGAGTAGAGCATAGCAGATTAGAGCAGAGCAGAGCAGAGCAGAGAACATGTTATGGTTAGGGCCCTGCTGTTGTTTTCTACCCTTCATCCCACCTCAAGAAGACAATTTATAGCACCTTCTCACATCATGTGTGAAACAATTGTCACGTGTTCATACTATAATAGTCTAAAGTAATTATCCAGTTAGTAATTATACAGTTAGTAATAATCCAGTTAGTAATTATCCAGTTAGTCCAAAATAAATTGCCAAATCCCAAATTTGTGGATTGACTTCAAATTAAATGTCTGCCGAGACATATTCACATCTGCAGCCTACACTGTAATGTACCAAATTATTATTATTATTATTATCATTATTATCATCATAATCTCAAGGACATTATCAGCATAATGAACCACTTAAATCATTATCTGTTCACAACATTATATGAGAATAATAGGCATCTTATCTAAGAAAATTGAGGGTAAAAAACAAATTCAAAAGAACAGAATAGATGGGTTGACTACGGTGCTTAGTCTGGCTATGCACCATGCCAATGGCATCCCACTGGGCACACACTGTTTGAATCAACGTTGTTTCTACGTCACTTTGAATTTACATTAAATTGACATCTGTGCCCAGTGGGATAGCCTGTAGTTAATTTGTTAATTAAGCAAACAAGACACTTATATTCCTGTGCCCTTACCACAGTCAACACACATATATTTTATAGTAAGAATATAATGAAATATAACAGAATAAAATAGAAATCATATTGTTTCCCAAACAAACTATTGCCAAGTGTCGCAGGTGTGCACAATCCACCCACTAAATGACAACTACAAATGTATTGCGCTTACCTGTTACAGAGTAATTACATGGGCTATTCAACTCATATGGAGCTTATGTGACTTTTCATACATTTAATTAGACATTTTACAATTTACACTTGGACAATGTGATGTAAGGTAAAGTGAGACTAAAGACTCACCTGGTTACTGAAGGAAAGTATCTTCCCCAGGCTCTCTCCCTCCAGTCCTCTTAGAGTTGTTGACCCATCCAGGGAGGGAGAGGCAGACAGGGGCAGGCTACGCGTCCACAGGCTGGCCTGCTTGCCCTGAGCTTGGGCATGGCTGTGGTCTACCTCCCCCTCCACTGGTGGTTGTAGTGGACCAAGGCTCTCTCCCTTGGAGCTGCTGGACCTCCTGGGTACCGGGCCGGAGAGGGAGACGAAGGCCTCCACAACCCCATCCAGGGGCTCTGTTTCTGGGTCGGCCTCTGGAAGAGGTGTCTCTAGGGTAGATGAGGTGGTGGTGGTGTTCTCAGGGGATGGAGAGTCAGAGATCTCTGCATTGGGGTCTGTTGTCTCTTCCGCTGGGGTCTGGAGCTCCACTGGGGTCTGGAGCTCCATTGGGGTCTGGAGCTCCAAGGCAGGGTGGGAGGTTGGAAGAAGAGAAAAGCAGGTTGGAGGAGAAGGGTGGAAGGCAGGAGAGGGAGGATGGGTGGAGTGAGGAGAGGCTGCAGGGGGAGAAGAGGACACCCTTCCGTCCTTTTCCTCGTTGTGGATTGGAGAGATCACTTTGGCTCCTTTGCCCATGTCATGTTGGATTGTATCATTCTCCTCTAAGAGAGGAAGGTTACTCCTGACGGGAGCCTTGTCCTTCAGAGGGAGGGAGGTAGAGGGGGCTAGGGGCCTCCTGTTGTTGCCACCCCTCTCCTGACCATTACCCTCAGGACTAGAGAACTTCTCAAATGAATTGATCTTCTGCTTGATTGACAGGTTAGCTGCAGAGGAGGTGGACCGCAGAATTACCCCAAAGGTTCTGTTGAAATAAAAATTTCAAAACGTGATTGTCCATCCACCTGGATAATTTACATGAGACAGAAATTGTTGTTAGCTTATAACTCATGAACACACAATACTGGGAATCAAACACAGGTCACCTACAGTTGAATTCGGAAGTTTACATACACTTAGGTTGAAGTCATCAAAACTCATTTTTCAACCACTCCACAGATTTCATGTTAACAAACTATAGTTTTGGCAAGTCGGTTAGACATCTACTTTGTGCATGACACAAGTAATTTTTCCAACAATTGTTTACAGACAGATTATTTCACTTATACTTCATTATATCACAATTCCAGTGGGTCAGAAGTTTACATACAGTTGACTGTGCCTTTAAACAGCTTGGAACTTCCAGAAAATGATGTCATGGCTTTAAAAGCTTCTGATAGGCTAATTGACATCATTTGAGTTAATTAATTGTTAATTGGAGGTGTACCTGTGGATGTATTTCAAGGCCTACCTTCAAACTCAGTTTGCTTGACATCATGGGGAAATCAAAAGAAATCAGCCAAGACCTCAGAAAAACAATTGTAGACCACAAGTCTGGTTCTTCCTTGGGAGCAATTTCCAAATGCCTGAAGGTACCACGTTCATCTATACAAACAATAGTACGCAAGTATATACACCATGGGACCACGTAGCCATCATACCGCTCAGGAAGGAGACGTGTTCTTTCTCCTAGAGATTAACGTACTTTGGTGCAAAAAGTGCAAATCAATCAATCCCAGAACAACAGCAAAGGGCCTTGTGAAGATGCTGGAGGAAACAGGTACAAAAGTATCTATATCCACAGTAAAACGAGTCCTATATCGACATAACCTGAAAGGCCGCTCAGCAAGGAAGAAGCCACTGCTCCAAAACCGCCATAAAAATGCCAGACTACGGTTTTCAACTGCACATGGGGACAAAGATCGTACTTTTTGGATAAATGTCCTCTGATCTGATTAAACAAAAATAGAACTGTTTGGCCATAATGACCATCGTTTTGTTTGGAGGAAAAAGGGGGAGGCTTGCAAGCCAAAGAACACCATCTCAACCCGTGAAGCAAGGGGGTGGCAGCATCATGTTGTGGGGGTGCTTTGCTGCAGAAGGGACTGGTGCACTTCACAAAATATATGGCATCATGAGGAAAGAAAATTATGTGGATATATTGAAGCAACATCTCAAGACATCAGTCAGGAAGATAAAGCTTGGTTGCAAATGGGTCTTCCAAATGGAAAATGACCCCAAGCATACTTCCAAAGATGTGGCAAAGTGGCTTAAAGACAACAAAGTCAAGGTATTGAAGTGGCCATCACAAAGCCCTGACCTCAATCCTATAGAAAATGTGTGGGCAGAACTGAAAAAGTGTGTGCGAGCAAGGAGGCCTACAAACCTGACTCAGTTACATCAGTTCTGTCAGGAGGAATGGGCCAAAATTCACCCAACTTATTGTGGGAAGATTGTGGAAGGCTACCCGAAAGGTTTGACCCAAGTTAAACAATTTAAAGGCAATGCTACCAAATACTAATTGAGTGTATGTAGACTTCCGACCCACTGGGAATGTAATGAAATAAATAAAAGCTGAAATAAATCATTCTCTCTACTATTATTCTGACATTTCACATTCTTAAAATAAAGTGGTTATCCTAACTGACCTAAGACAGGGAATCTTTACTAGGATTACATGTCAGGAATTGTGAAAAACTGAGTTTAAATATATTTGTCTATGGTGTGTGTAAACCTCCGACTTCAACTGTATACACTTCAACACCACTTTAACCCAATGAAATCAAGGCATACGCTTTAGGCGCTAAAACAAGTGTTCAGATCTCAGGTAAGACTGAACCGCCTCCGACACATGAAACAAAGACACAGGATAAAAGTTATGGAGAACCACTACATATGTTCCAACATGTTATGGAGAAACACTACATACGTTCCACCGCCTCTGTTGTCCAGGGGTTTGGCCCGCTCCGGCTGGGGCCTCCCGTTCCTGATACTCCTGAGGCTCTGACGGTTCCACACAGGCTTGGGGGCAACTGGGGGGCCCGTCCTCACCTCTGAGGGGTCCTCAGTCCTTCGGATGGGGGTGGAGATTAGGGAGACAGGGGTGGAGGGGGTGGTGGGGTCTAGTACTGTTGTACTGTTGAGTTCAGGAAGCTCAGGAAACTCACTCCGTTGACTCATGGTGACTGAGGAGTGTGTGTTGTTGGGGTGTCTGTCGGGTTGGGATGGAGTGTGTGTGGCGTTGTGGTGTGAGCTGAGATGGTGTGTTTGTTGTTGGTGTGTGCTACTTTGGGAGTGTGTGTTGTGACGGTGCGGGCTCGGATGAGTCGGACTCTGGTTCTGATCAGGGGGGCTGTCGGAGATCCTAACCCAGGGGTCGTGAAGCTTTTCTGGGGGGAGCTGCTCCACCAGAGCCTGCCTCCTCAGGCCTTGCCTCTTACTCTGGGAGCAGAGGTGGAGAGCAGACTCAGCACCTGAACACAGGAAACACAGTCTATGAAGAGGAGAGCTAGACTCACACTGCCCTCACTAAATAATCTATTCATACCTGCACAGCTTTCTGCTTTACTAATATATGTAAATAGTAAGTTGCGGTGCCATTAAATATCACAATGTAAGAAAATATCCTAAAGATGGCATTCACAAAGCTGTCATTCAAAACTAATCTAAATAATGTGTTGTCTTTCAGGAAACATCTTCACAGGAAATTACGTGCAAATGGCCCCTATAGCTGTCTCAAGTAGCTGTATATTTGTCTGTTACCTCTGTACAAATGGTGTATTCTAATACGTTTTTGGAAACTGAATGTGACAGGCAAAAAATAAGTATCCCTTCCTAGGCATACCCTCTACATAAGCACATTTATAACGCACAGCATAGATGTTATAAATGAGATATTAACTAATAGTTTAATAAATTATAAAGAGGGTGTTCATAGGAAATGTCCACACAAAGTTAGGAAGGTACCCATACAATACCTGTGTGTAGTCTGTCGTCTGTGCAGGATGAATATCGAGGGCAGTTGGTGATGGCAGTAGAGTGAGCGTCTGAGTGGGTGAGAGTCTCTCCACTTCCCCCCGAGTGTTCTCTACCTCTTTCTCTCTCTCTCTCTACTTCCTGGAACACAGATAAACAGGAAGTTAAAACGTTGAGCGCACCACTCTGCAGAAAGGTGTAGTAATGAACCCTGCACTTACAAGAGCCCGTTACCCTCCACAACTTCACATTGACATGCATCCATCCATCACGCTCACAACGACCAGAAGCAGAACGTAATTGGATCACACACAACGCCAAGGCAAGACCATTCTATGATATCCAATAGCTTCATGCCTGATGTGGGTATAACACAAGAATCTTTCAGAATGACGGGAATCATTTACAACACATAAGCAGATACTTCCAGAATCGACAGGCCATCCTTACTATAAAAGCTTGCATTATGAGACAGGTTTAAGGTTGAATGTTTCAGGGACAGGATGCATAGGGAAGAGGTGTCATATTTTGCCATTAATACCTGCTCAAAGGCATGAATGTATGACATTCTGTAAAAAAAAATATATCTATTGGTATGTTCATATTTTCTATTTGAAAAAGCACCAGTCCAAATTAATCTCCATGCAAAACATTCACCAACACACATTCAAGAGTATGAAACGGTCCCACCTACATTTCTACACAGTAACCTTATGATCTTTCCCAAAGCCTTGTATACACTGCTAAAAAGCTGGAAGCATGTAGACGTGAATACAGAAACAACACATGGGACAATATACATTAGTTAGAGGCAAAATATATTAGTATACTGTATTTAGTCAATTCAGCATGTTTTAGCATATTGCCTATGGACAGAGAATATGAAAAAATGTGAGATGATGTCTAATGTTGTCCTTCTCCGCACCACTGGGTGGTGTTCATTAGGCACCAAATGAAAGAAACCAGACTGAAACAGGGAGGGACTACCTGGACTTGTCCAATAAGAAACGTTAATTTTAAATTTTCGAACTAAGACATTTCCATTGCATGCCTTAATGAACTCGCGGAGGAAACCAATGCAAAACAGAATGATGTGTCTCGACCACAGCTGATGCCTGATGCATGGAGACTAAGCAACTCTTTACACTGGTTTACAGACATTTTGAGCACGCCCCCTTCTTTCCTACAGTAGCTACCATTTATGGGCAATAAAAGCATGCCGTCTAGCTCTACCTCAAATGTAAGGAAGTATGAAAGAATGACAGACATTCATATAAAGCTGCTAAAGTCCTGTTGAGATGCATCGATATTTAGATGACTGTGTTTGATCATTGTTACTTTATTCCATCAATTCAAATTAATTATTTCAAAAACCTTTCAAACATGCTTACAATATACCTATTCATTCCTCCATTCTTAGTAATACATGTTTAAGTCAAGATGACTGGTTAGATATGAGTATACTTAGTATATTCAGCATGTTTTAGCATATTGCTAACACAGTGAGGTTATGTCAGATGCTGTCCATTTCTGCACCAAACGGAAGAAACCGGACTACCTGTAAATAGGTGTAAATAATGTTCTCTCCCTACCTGACAGTTGGTATGCGTGGGGCTCCATCCATCCTCTGTAACAGGGGAGCCAATACTGGAACCACTGGAGTCCGGCAGGCCCCCAGGGACCCTCTCCTCACTAGTGACGTCCTGGTGTCGGCAGTACCTCCTTGTAGGTGCCAGGGCTTTGGGCCTGTTCTAGGGTCAGATTAGGAAAATATGTGTTATATAAGCGTTTCTTATTGGACGAGTCCAGGTAGTCCCAGCTTGTTTCAGTGCATTATTCTTCCATTTGGTGCCAAAAGTGTGGCCTTCCAGAAGCTTGTTTGAAAACCTCTGGAGTTAAGCTACCTTATTTCCCCTAGTGGCCAGGTCTAAGGCGTGCTGGCTGGAGATGCTGGCTGCTGGGGAGTTGTAGGGGACATTGTAGTCGTCATCAGGGACAGCGTAGACCAGTGAAGACAGTCTGTTATCACACCAGGGCTCAGCCGTGGACCCCTAGAACCATGATATCAAGAGGGATTAGGACCCCTAGAACCATGACCCCTTGAACTCTCAGAACCATGAGACAAAGATGTATTCGATTATCTAGAACCATGACCCCTAGAACTCCTACACCCATGAGATAAAGACGGATTAGAATCCTTAGAACCATGAACCCTAGAACTCCTAGAACCATGAAACAAAGTGGAATTAGAACCTCTGGATCCATGACACCTAGAACTCTTAGAACCACAAGACAAAGAGGGATTAGAACCTCTAGAACCATGAACCCTAGAACCCCTAGAACCATGAGATGAAGAGGGATTAGAACCTCTAGAACCATGAACCCTAGAACCCCTAGAACTATGAGATGAAGAAGGATTAGAAGATAAAGAAGGATTAGACACTACCTCATAATAGACAAGGCAAAATAATTACAGAATAAGGTCAATAAAATGAAGTGAATTAAGCTGACAGTAAGGCTACACATGGGAGCTAACTGTTCCAATTGTCTTGTTCAGTTTAATTCCCCAGGAGTTCCTAAGAAGATAAGAAGAAACTAATTCAGGGGACAACCAAGGTCAAACCCAGGTCAAACCCAGGCACTAATGTTAGACTTAGTACACACATTCTCCCCATAGATACCGACACAATCCTTTCTCATCTTATTCTGGGATGCCTGGTCGTGTGGAGTTACCATGGGGATGTCAAGGCTGTGGACCCTTCCCATCAGATTATGGTGCGTGTTGTGTTTGTGGCTGGGTACAGTCAGGGTTTGACCATTAACCAGGTTGGTTCCTGGTCCGGGGCAGCGGTTGTGCTGATGGTTATGATGGTGGTTCTGGTTGTATGTGTTGCTGTCACTACAGGAGCGGGTCATGTTCTTCTGGGCTCGCCGGGCAGTCAGTTGGCTGAAGCTCCTCGCCACACAGCGCTCACACTTCCCTCTGGAGTGGGAGCAAGGGTCAGACCTACGCAGACCTGGGGTTAAGAGGTCACAGGGAGGGAGAGAGAGAGAGAGAGAGAGAGAGAGAGAGAGAGAGAGAGAGAGAGAGAGAGAGAGAGAGAGAGAGAGAGAGAGAGAGAGAGAGAGAGAGAGACGAGAAAGAAAGGTAGGTAGGTCATCGGTAGGTGGGTGAGAGAGAGATGGGATGTGAGAGAGATTAATTTATCCTGATGAAACACAAGCAGTAATATTACAAAAGGTAATGTGTGTGCATTGTCATCTGGCGAAGCTAAACTATCTGAGAGTTGGTAAAAATACTCTCCACTGAGTTGATAAAGGATGTTACCGTCTATACTCCACTGAGTTGATAAATGTTGTTACCGTCTATACTCCACTGAGTTGATAAAGGATGTTACCGTCTATACTCCACTGAGTTGATAAAGGATGTTACCGTCTATACTCCACTGAGTTGATAAAGGTTGTTACCGTCTATACTCCACTGAGTTGATAAATGTTGTTACCGTCTATACTCCACTGAGTTGATAAATGTTGTTACCGTCTATACTCCACTGAGTTGATAAAGGTTGTTACCGTCTATACTCCACTGAGTTGATAAAGGTTGTTACCGTCTATACTCCACTGAGTTGATAAATGTTGTTACCGTCTATACTCCACTGAGTTGATAAATGTTGTTACCGTCTATACTCCACTGAGTTGATAAAGGTTGTTACCGTCTATACTCCACTGAGTTGATAAAGTTTGTTACCGTCTATACTCCACTGAGTTGATAAAGGTTGTTACCGTCTATACTCCACTGAGTTGATAAAGGTTGTTACCGTCTATACTCCACTGAGTTGATAAATGTTGTTACCGTCTATACTCCACTGAGTTGATAAATGTTGTTACCGTCTATACTCCACTGAGTTGATAAAGGTTGTTACCGTCTATACTCCACTGAGTTGATAAATGTTGTTACCGTCTATACTCCACTGAGTTGATAAAGGTTGTTACCGTCTATACTCCACTGAGTTGATAAAGGTTGTTACCGTCTATACTCCACTGAGTTGATAAATGTTGTTACCGTCTATACTCCACTGAGTTGATAAAGGTTGTTACCGTCTATACTCCACTGAGTTGATAAAGGTTGTTACCGTCTATACTCCACTGAGTTGATAAAGGTTGTTACCGTCTATACTCCACTGAGTTGATAAAGGTTGTTACCGTCTATACTCCACTGAGTTGATAAATGTTGTTACCGTCTATACTCCACTGAGTTGATAAATGTTGTTACCGTCTATACTCCACTGAGTTGATAAATGTTATTACCGTCTATACTCCACTGAGTTGCTAAATGTTGTTACCGTCTATACTCCACTGAGTTGATAAATGTTGTTACCGTCTATACTCCACTGAGTTGATAAAGGTTGTTACCGTCTATACTCCACTGAGTTGATAAATGTTGTTACCGTCTATACTCCACTGAGTTGATAAAGGTTGTTACCGTCTATACTCCACTGAGTTGATAAAGGTTGTTACCGTCTATACTCCACTGAGTTGATAAAGGTTGTTACCGTCTATACTCCACTGAGTTGATAAATGTTGTTACCGTCTATACTCCACTGAGTTGATAAATGTTGTTACCGTCTATACTCCACTGAGTTGATAAAGGTTGTTACCGTCTATACTCCACTGAGTTGATAAAGGTTCTTACCGTCTATACTCCACTGAGTTGATAAAGGTTGTTACCGTCTATACTCCACTGAGTTGATAAATGTTGTTACCGTCTATACTCCACTGAGTTGATAAATGTTGTTACCGTCTATACTCCACTGAGTTGATAAATGTTGTTACCGTCTATACTCCACTGAGTTGATAAAGGTTGTTACCGTCTATACTCCACTGAGTTGATAAAGGTTGTTACCGTCTATACTCCACTGAGTTGATAAAGGTTGTTACCGTCTATACTCCACTGAGTTGATAAATGTTGTTACCGTCTATACTCCACTGAGTTGATAAATGTTGTTACCGTCTATACTCCACTGAGTTGATAAAGGTTGTTACCGTCTATACTCCACTGAGTTGATAAATGTTGTTACCGTCTATACTCCACTGAGTTGATAAAAGTTGTTACCGTCTATACTCCACTGAGTTGATAAATGTTGTTACCGTCTATACTCCACTGAGTTGATAAAGGTTGTTACCGTCTATACTCCACTGAGTTGATAAAGGTTGTTACCGTCTATACTCCACTGAGTTGATAAAGGTTGTTACCGTCTATACTCCACTGACTCGCGTCCTGCTTTAGTTTGCTGTTCTCTACAGCCTGGGATATGGCATCGTTCAGCTGCTGCTCTGACACCTAAAGATACACACAGATACATTGCATTTAAAACACACACACACAAACACACACAACCCCCCCCCCCCCCCCCCACACACACACACACACACCACCACATGTATAAAACTATAAGACCAGACAGGGTTTGTATAAGACTATAAGATCAGACAGGCTGTGTATATAAGACCGGACAGGGTGTGTATATAAGGTCAGACAGGGTGTGTATATAAGGTCAGAGAGGGTGTGTATATAAGGTCAGACAGGGTGTGTATATAAGGTCAGAGAGGGTGTGTATATAAGGTCAGAGAGGGTGTGTATATAAGGTCAGAGAGGGTGTGTATATAAGGTCAGAGAGGGTGTGTATATAAGGTCAGAGAGGGTGTGTATATAAGACCAGACAGGGTGTGTATATAAGGTCAGACAGGGTGTGTATATAAGGTCAGACAGGGTGTGTATATAAGGCTATGAGGCCAAACGGGGTGCGTACTTTGGGGTCAGGGTGTCGACTGATGATGATCTGGACCAGCCCGGGGGCGCACTGACTCAGAACCGTGTACACATCATTCAGCACCATGTTGTACACCACCGTGTTGTTGATCTCCATAATCTCATCTCCACATCTGGGGGGAGAGAGAGGGGAGGGGGAGAGAGAGGGGAGGGTAGAGAGAGAGAGGGGAGGGTGAAAAAGTGGAGGGGAGAGAGTGGAGGGGAGAGAGAGGGGAGGGTGAGAGAGTGGAGGGGAGAGAGAGGGGAGAGAGTGGAGGGGAGAGAGAGTGGAGGGGAGGGGAGAGAGAGGGGAAGAGAAAGCGGAGGGTAGAAAGAGCGGAGGGGGAGAGAGAGGGGAGGGGGAGAGAGGGGGACGGTGAGAGAGAGAGGGGAGAGAGAGGGGAAGTGAGGGGGAGGGGGAGCGAGAGGGGAGGTGGAGAGAGAGTGGCGAGGTAGAGAGGGGTGGCCGGAGAGGGGAGGGGGAGAGAGAGAGGGAGGAAGGTGAAAGAGAGGAAAGGGGGAGATGGTGTGTGAATGTGGAGATGGAAGTTAAAGTACAGTAACTGATTCAAGTTGAGCATATGCACAGACCATGTGTCAACAATAAAGTCTGCTAAATGACTAATGGAGAGTGGTTATGTAATGTCCTCTCCAGAGTCTTCTCCTTCACTCCTCTTGAAAAGCAGTGGATTAGTGCCAGCATGGCTTGAGGGAGTTTCCACTACATCGATTCCTTTCGAAATCCATGAAATCCCACACTTGGGAGAAAGGTAAAGAATGGGACCACAGCCCAAGAGTAAGGAAGTGGGAAGTGTACTGAGGTAAGAGACTCCTTTTCATGGCAAGGAATGTAATGTTAGCACAAACAGACATGTACCCAGGCTATGTGTATTCAGTATTTACAGAATGTTTCTTTAACCCTTACCTGAGTCTACTGTCCATGTGTGCCACCGACCCAGGGGACAGGGTGTGGATATAGATGCCACGGCAGCCATCTCCAGAGGGCACGCAACACAGCCCAATGCCCAGCCCCACCCCAGCCTCTACACACACACACACACACACACACACACACACACACAAATACAGATACGACATTGTGTAAGTTAGATGACATTGTGTAAGCTAGTTTATCTCTAGGGGAAAAAAATACAATCTATACCATCCAAGTCCAAGTCATAATATAACTTATAATATCTTGTTTTTGACCCCTGACCTTTGTGCAAGGTGATCTCCATCATGACGCGATCCCGGGGTTTCGTCAAAGGCGGCTGGGGTATGGTGAGGGTGTTGGTGTTGGTGTGTATGTTGCTGGCGGTGACACCGCTGAGAAAGTTGTAGTCCCCCATATCAGTGCTGACCCGGGCCATGCCAGTACTGGAGCTGAGAGAGCGAGACCGACACAGCTGTGCTACCGCTGCCTGGCCACAGAGGGAGCCGACACGTAGGCTGGTCCTCACCGCCAGAGTCAACAGACCCTTCTTTATCTGCTGTGGAGTGAGGAAGGGGGAGTCGAGAGGGAGAAAGAGGGAGTCGAGAGGGAGAAAGAGAGAGAGAGAGATAGAGGAAGGAAGGAAGGAAGGAAGGAAGGAAGGAAGGAAGGAAGGAAGGAGAGAGGGAGAAAGAGAGGGAGAAGTAGAGGGAGAGAGGTAGGAGGAGAGGGAGAAGGAGAAGGAGAGGGAGAAGTGGAGGGAGAGAGGGAGAAAGAGGGGTAGAAGGAGAGGGAGAGAGGTAGAAGGAGAGGGAGAAGGAGAGGGAGAGAGGGAGAAGGAGAGGGAGAAGGAGAGGGAGAGAGGTAGAAGGAGAGGGAGAGAGGGAGAAGGAGAGGGAGAAGGAGAAGGAGAGATGTAGGAGAGGGAGAGAGGGAGAAGGAGAGGTAGAAGGAGAGGGAGAGAGGGAGAAGGAGAGAGGGAGAAGGAGAGGGAGAGAGGGAGAAGGAGAGGGAGAAGGAGAGGGAGAAGGAGAGGGGGAGAGGTAGAAGGAGAGGGGGAGAGGTAGAAGGAGAGGGAGAGAGGGAGAAGGAGAGGGAGAAGGAGAGGGAGGGAGGTAGAAGGAGAGGGAGAGAGGTAGAAGGAGAGGGAGAGAGGGAGAAGGAGAGGGAGAGAGGTAGAAGGAGAGGGAGAGAGGGAGAAGGAGAGGGAGAGAGGTAGAAGGAGAGGGAGAGAGGGAGAAGGAGAGGGAGAGAGGTAGAATGAGAGGGAGAGTGGGAGAAGGAGAGGGAGAGAGGGAGAGGGAGAGTGGGAGAAGGAGAGGTAGAAGGAGAGGGAGAGAGAGAGAAGGGGAGGTAGAAGGAGAGGGAGAGAGGGAGAAGGAGAGGTAGAAGGAGAGGGAGAGAGGGAGAAGGAGAGCGGGATGGAGAGGGAGAGAGCGAGAGAGAGAGAGAGAGAGAGAGAGAGAGAGAGAGAGAGAGAGAGAGAGAGAGAGAGAGAGAGAGAGAGAGAGAGGATAATTCCAATTATGATCTGTGTTTATTTTAACATAGTCTGTTAGGTTGTTCTAGAACAGTGGTTGGCTACCCTGGACCTGGAGTGCTGCAGGCACTTCATGCTTTTGATTTAACCAACCAGGAGAACCAGGTGTGTTGAATTTAGGCGTGGTGCCTAGTTGGAACAAAATCCTGCAGTACCTGCGGCACTCCAGGAACAGTTCTAAAATGTATTCACCAATCAAAAGTTATACTTTTAATTCCACCATGTTGTAATATGGTTGTAATAACGATGTAATATGGCTGTAATAATGGTGTGATATGGCTGTAATAACCGTGTAATATGGCTGTAATAACAGTCTGTTATGGCTGTAATAACAGTGTGATATAGCTGTAATGACAGTGGGATATGGCTCTAATAACGGTGTATTATGGCTGTAATAATGCTATAATAACGGTGTAATATGGCTGTAATAATGGTGTGATATGGCTGTAATAACGGTGTATTATGGCTGTAATAACGGTGTATTATGGCTGTAATAACAGTGTAATATGGCTGGAATAACGATGTAATATGGTTGTAATGACAGCATATTATGGCTGTAATAATGGTGTAATATGGCTGTAATAACGATGTAATATGGCTGTAATAACGTTGTAATATGGCTGTAATAATGGTGTAACTTGATGATTTGTTGTGGTGCTGAAGTCTTACTTTGAATCTCTGTAGTGCGTCCTCATGAGTTAGACCATGTAGAGACTCTCCATTCAACTCCAAGATCTCATCCCCTGAGAAAGAGAGAGAGAGAGAGAGAGACAGATTATTTTAGATTACTGTAGATTACTTTATCGCTGACCTCAACCCAGAGCGATCACAGTACGCCCACTGACACCCCTATCAGATAACAGCAAAATCACAGTCTACTTGAACAGAGTAATACTCAATCATGAGGCATCAAAACCAAAGGGCTCCCGAATGGCGCAGTGGTCTAAGGCACTGCATTTCAGTGCAAGAGGCGTCACTACAGCCCCTGGACCGAATCCAGGCTGTATCACATCTGGCTGTGATTGGGAGTCCCATAGGGCGATGCATAATTGGCCCAGTGTCGTCTGGGTTTGGCCGGGGTAGGCCGTCATTGTAAATAAGAATTTGTTCTTAACTGACTTGCCTAGTTAAATTTTAAAAAAGGAACTACAATTAGGCAACAACAAATTCAATCCCTTTTAGTTTCACTGTAATAGTGAAGGTGTAAACTTGGCAGTAGAAAACCTAAACAGTATATTTGACCTCTCAGCTTCCCTATCAAATCTAAAAAATTCAAGGAGACAACCTAAGAAAATTAATAACAACGACAAACGGTTTGATGAAGAATGCAAAATCCTATGAAAGAAATTAAGAAATCTATCCAACCTAAAACATAGAGACCCAGAAAACCTGAGCCTACACCTTCACTATGGTGAATCACTAAAACAATCCAGAAATACACTACGGAAAAAGAAGGAACAGCACGTCAGAAACCAGCTCAATGTAATTGAAGAATCCATAGACTCTAACCACTTCTGGGAACATTGGACACACTAAACAAACAGCAACATAAAGAGATATCTATCCAAAATGGAGATGTATGGATAAACCACTTGTCCAATCGCCAGTCTTTATAGCAAAGAACAAACAGTAAAAACACATACATGATTAATAAAAATCAACTATTAAACACTACCAGAACTCACTGGATTCCCCAATTACATTGAATGAACTACAGGACAAAATACAAACCCTCCAACCCAAAAAGGCCTGTGGTGTTGATGGTATTCTAAAGTTGACCCCAATAACTACCGTGGAATATTTGTCAACAGCAACCTTGGTAAAATCATTAACAGCAGACTTGTACATTTCCTCAGTGAAAACAATGTACTAAGCACATGTCAAATCGGCTTTTTACCAAATTGACAACCAAACAAACCTAATTAAAGGCAAATTCTTCTCATGCTTTGTTGATTTCGAAAAAGCTTTTGAATCAATTTGGGGTCTGCTATACAAATTGATTGAAAGGGGTGTTAGGGGAAAAACATACAACATTATAAAATCCATGTACACAAACAACAAGTGTGCAGTTAAAACTGGCAAAAACACACACCTTTATTTCCACAGGGCCGTGGGGTGAGACAGGGATGCAGCTTGAGCCCCACCCTCTTCAACACATATGTCAACGAATTAGCGAAGGCGCTAGAACAGTCTGCAATACCCGGCCTCACCGTACTAGAATCTGAATTCAAATGTCTGCTGTTTACTGATGATCTGGTGCTTCTGTCACCAACCAAGGAGGGCCTACAGTAGCACATAGATCTTCTGCACAGATTATGTCAGACCGGGCCCTGACAGTGAATCTCAGTAAGGCCAAAATAATGGTGTTCCAAAAAAGGTCCAGTTGCCAGGACCACAACTAAAAATTCCATCTAGACACCATTGCCCTAGAGCACACAAAAAACTATACATACCTTGGCCTAAACATCAGCGCCACAGGTAACTTCCACAAAGCTGTGAACGATCTGAGAGACAAGGCAAGAAGGGCCTTCTATGTCATCAAAAGGATCATACAATTCGACATACCAATTAGGATCTGGCTAAAAATACTTGAATCAGGGCCTCCCGAGTGGCGCAGCTTTCTAAGGCACTGCATCGCAGTGCTTGAGGCGTCACTACAGACCCAGGGTTCAATCCCAGGCTGTGACCGGCTGTGACCGGGAGATCCATGAGGCGGCACACAATTGGCTCAGCATTGTCTGAGTTAGAGGGTTTATCCGGTTGGGATTTCCTTGTCCCATCACACTCTAGCAACTCCTTGCGTCCTCCAACACATTAGTGTGGCTGGGTTAAGTGAGCAGTGTGTCAAGAAGCAGTGTGGCTTAGCTTAGAAACTTGTGTTTCTCCTGAGTCTGTTGGGGAGTTGCAGAGATGGGAAAAGACTGTAACTACCAATTGGGGAGGAAAAAAGGGGTAAAAGTATAAAACACTTGAATCACAGCAGAATACCTGACCACTGTGACTGACACAAAATTAAGGAAAGCTTTGACTATGTACAGATTTAGTGTGCATAGCCTTGCTATTGAGAGAGCCTGCTGTATGCAGACCTGGCTCTCAAGAGAAGAAAGGCTATGTACACACAATGCCACAAAATGAGGTGGAACATGAGCTGCACTTCCTAACCTCCTGCCATGACACATGTTTCCCTCAGACCCACAAAGAATTCCAAAACAAGTCCAATTTTGATAAACTCCCATATCTGTTGGGTGAAATACCACAGTGTGCCATCAAAGCAACACAATATGTGACCTGTTGCCACAAGAACCAGTGAAGAACAAACACTATTGTAAATACAACCCACTTTTGTGAGTGTAATGTCTACTGTTTTATATTGTTTATTTCACCTTTGTTTATTATCTATTTTACTTGCTTTGTTTCCCATGTCAAAAAATCCCTTTGAATTGAAATTGAGGGAGAGAAAGAGAGGGCTACAGGGTGTGTGTAGGCTTCTGTGTAAGTTAGTGTTGGACTGAGATCAACTCTGTTGTTTTAATAGCATTTAACAAAAACATGGAGTCACTGTCTTTCTCCTCTTACCCTCCTGTAGTCTGCCATCTGCAGCCGCAGCCCCTTCAGGGAAGATGGTCTTGACGTAGATACCCATGGGTCCGTACATGCTGTCCCTGCCCCCCACGATACTGAACCCCAGACCCTGCATGGGACAACACAACAGTTAGGAGAGACTTGAAACTACATGTTGCACCTTTAAGGAGAAGTATTTACCCCCTTTAAAGATGTAAAGATGTAGTTTCAATTCTGGTAACGAAACATATTAACCCGGCCAATAGCACTGAGGGGTCTTTGCATTTGTACTCTGACTGGCTTAAATGTAACTAGGGCCCAGAGTTTTCCTCTCAAGTCAAATGTCAGGGAAAACTCAGGGCCAAAGCAATAACTTATCACTAGTATGTGTAAAGATTGGATGCTACTCCATAGTACTCCATAGTAGAAGTAAACAATGATGCGTTAACCCCAGGGCCACGGGCTGCATTATTATGAATTAACCCCAGGGCCACGGGCTGCATTATTATGAATTAACCCCAGGGCCACGGGGCTGCATTCAAGATCCTGGATACAGACGTTCAAACCTGCTGCATAATTACCTTGCCATGGCCCTTCATCAGCACGATGTTACAGATGATGAAGGCTTGGACGTTACTGCAGGAGTGGACCAGATGGGCGGAGCTAAGAGAGCGAGAGGGACGGGGCACGGGCTGTGGAGGGGGGAGGAGAAGGGGGGAGAAGGGGGAGGAGGTGGACAGACGGGAGACAACACCCTCAGTCAGGTTCCACACACACGTGAGGCGAGGCCTTACACACTCACACACTCACACACACACACTGGTTTCACACACACACATTTTTCCTCGCTCGCTCTAGAGTCCCAGTTCTGCTAAGCAGGATGAAGGCTGACAAATTTAGTTGACTAATTCCAGATGCTTTTTGTTTTCTACACCTGTTTTTAATCTCTCTTCTTTTCGTCAAACGTTCTGAGCAGAAATTCATATTTTTCTCCTCTCTCCATCTCACTCTGATGGTCTCACTCACTGTACGAGCGGATCATTGAATTATATAATGATTATAATGATACAAGAGGAAATAGTTTAGTCTCCTTCCAAGAACTTAATTGAATAGAAACTTTATTTTTTGAAAAACCTGCTCTGTGCATGAGAACTCGAATTGAAGTAACAAGGCAATGGGAGCAGCGGCTACTGTAGAAATCTCAGGAACGTAATAGATCAGGACCAATCTTGATTCATTGTAATCAGAGCATTTGCAGGTGCAGAAACTCTCAAGGCAGGTAGGCAGACAGGCACCACTTGCACCCACACACACACGCACACACACGCACACACACCTGGTTGGGGTTGTGAGAAAACTCTAGCTGCTGGGACAGGGACTTCCTGCTGCCAAAGAAACCTGCCGTTCCGTGGGTGTTGCTCCGGTAAAGCTCAGGTGTCTTCAGGATAATGGTGTCCAGGTCTCCGATCCAGTATGGATGGACATCTAAGCACGATTCAATACAATGTCATGTGATTCAATACTATCCAGAGACCAAGCAAAAACTCGAGACACCAACTGTGACCAACTATATGGAGCCTAGGTTATCGGCATCCCTCAATACCACATTAGCCCATTGAGCCAAAGCCTATGACATTTTCTCTGGGCGCTAACAAGAGTCTTGGTTACTCATCACAAAAGCAGAAACAGCCAAAGGCTAGTTGCTCACACAGCAAGGAATGCAATTTGTAAAAACAAAACTTACAAAACGTACCCAGGTTCAATTTCAAGCATCATTACATTTAGTCATTTCCAGAGTTTAGACAACATCTGTGCAGGATGTGACAGCTTGCAGGAAGACAAGCTCAACGTCCAGTTAGAGATTATAATGTCCTCCTGTTCTTCTAGGACAGGAAGGAAATCACTAAATAGTATCTAATGATGTACCACAGGAAACTCATGATAACTGCCTTGCAGGCCTCATATCGGTGTGTGTGTGCGTGTGTGTGCGTGTGCGTTACTGGTAGAGTTGGAGCGGGTCCTCTTGCAGACCGTCTGTCCCTGAAGACTATGTCCTGTCCTCTCTGTGTCCCAGCCTCTGTCCTCATTCACATGTGGGATCGCCAGCTACAACACGCAACATACCAGGGTCATGTTCATTAGGCGCCAAATGGAGGAAAACACACTGAAACAGGGATGGACTAGGCTGGTTGCCAGTCTGTTTAGCTTACATTCCACTTCCATACTCCGTGTCCTGTGCTACCCTGGCGGAATAAAATGTTAGGAGTAGATAAACAATGATTTTCAAAGTTAAAGCCTATAGATAATAAAGATACACAGAACCAAACAGGCAGGGAATGTTTATCAAGAGTACTTAGAAGAGTCCTAATTGATACCGTGAGGTGGTTGTTGTTCCCAGTGTGTTCTGAGAAGTTGGGGGGGGGGTCTGCCAGGCACAGGAGGGCTGAGTGCAGGGGGTCCAGGGTTAAACCTCCAGGGGACTGGGGCTGCTGCTCACATGTTGAGCTTTCCTACAAAAACACACAGAAAGGAATTCAAGTTTAATCGTTATGGAATTCAATGGTGAACAAGTGTCAAACTTTCTGTGACTGGAGATCATTTTTAGGACTTTTACTGATTCAAGTTTAATCGTTACGGAATTCAATGGTGAACAAGTGTCAATCTTTCTGTGACTGGAGATCATTTTTAGGACTTTTACTGATTGGGTAAAATACAGAACTATTCAAAATAAAATGTGTGAAAATAGTATAGAAATTTTGGGAAAAAATGGATGCAACTAAAATGAACTAATAAGCTACTAAAGTATCTAAATCTGCATATGGCCATTGATTGCCCTTTTAGTTAATATCTGGAATATATTAGTTAATATATTTAAACACCTGCTCACTTCATTTAGAGAAGTCTGATTTGAATTATTGAAGTTCCTGTTTTACATATGGTCTCCATAACAACACATACTATTTCTCTGCTAGAGGCAGGACTGATTAATATGGGAAATATTTGAAGGAGAGACATAAACAGTGTTCAAAACACAACCAGCTGAGTCCAAAGTTGTCACATTTTAGACATTCTGTCCTACTGTCCTTCCCTTCTCTTCTTCACAGTCTGGCTGCATCGCTCTCTCTTTCTCACTTGCTCTCTCTCTCTCGCTATCTGTGTTGTGCCTTCTCTCCTCCTTCTCTCTCTCTGTTGCGCTCGCTCTCTCCCAACCCTCTCTCTCTCTCTCCTCTCTCTCTCTCTCTCTCTCTCTCTCTTTCTCACTTGCTCACTCTCTCTGTCTCTCTCTCACTTTCTCACTTGCTCTCTCTCTCTCTCTCTCTCTCTCTCTCTCTCTCTCTCTCTCTCTCTCTCTCTCGCTATCTGTGTGTGTGCCAGAATTCTCTCCCCCACCCCCACCCCCCTCTCTCTCTCTCTGTCACATCCTATGTCTCTCTCCCTCTGTGAGTGTGCATGAGCGTGTGTGAGAGTCTCTGCAGTATAGACTTCTGTATCATCTCAAACAGACAGGGTCTTGGCTTGGTCAGATGTTGTGTCACCAAGCATGAGAGATCTTCAACATATCCTCAGTCCAACCTCTGCAAATGATTACACATCGGATGAGGGAGGAAGACATGAGAGGGCCTTCCACGCAGTGTGAATGCTGCTTCAACAGCAGTGTGAAACCTGCTTCAACAGCAGTGGGGGAAGTAGAATTCTCACACTCTACAGCCATTCATGAGATATGACCCTACTGGGAAATGCAATCGCTCTCTATCTCCCTTTTCACCAAATGGCCGACTGCAAAGTCAGTATTCTCTTCCTATTCAATTTCTGTTTTGAGACTCTTTTCTCTTTGTGGCTAGCAATGTTTTTTTGCACTATTTGGTTTAATTTGAACCCATTCCATTTCTGATTTCACATAATTTCTCAGGCTATGCAGATACTCTAGCCCACAGATTCCGTCTGGGACCAGTGTTGTCTGGAACCAGTGTCTCGTGAGTGTAGGATGGGAATGTGGCTACAGTATGTGAAGAAATGCCAAACCCACACAGACTTAGTGGCTAGAAGGATGACGGAGAATGAACTACTGTAACACAGGTGGAGTGTCAAATCTGTATTATAGTGAGGGTCCCAAATGACACCCTATTCCTTATATAGTCGATACTCGGTCAAAAGGAGTGAACTATATATCGAATAGGGTGCCATTTGGGACGTAACTAATCAAATTTTTGTCTATGGAACTAATGGAATAGACCCCAAGTTCAAACCCTGCCCACTGCATGCCACTCCAAGAAGGCTCAAAGTAGTTGTATGTGAGTGGTTCTACCTCGCTGTTCCCTCCCTCTCCCTCTGTCCTGGCAGCATGGCCGTTCTTGGCTTGCCTCCCTCCCTCCCCCTCTGTCCTGGCATGGCCGTTCAGACACTGTCCGTTAAAAGGTGCAAGCTTGTCTGTATTCTGAAGGTAACTGCTCCTGGAGAAGCAGGCAGAAAGACAAAGTTAGACAGAAGCTTCAGGGAAATTTCTTTGAAGTTTTCCTCTGAGAACTAAGTATAGCAAAATAGCCACTGTTGTTTGGCAGAGTGGGTGCATTAGCTACTACATTTTGAGAATCAGCTGCATGCATTCCCCAAACTGTTGTACACAAGACTTGGCAAGGCCATCTTCGAAAAACCATAAACTGACAGGTATAATGCACTATGCTAACAGCCATTTTGAATCAGATGTATTACATAGAAAGCCATAACATATAGCAATGCGCCTTAAAGGGATACTTCAGGATTTTTTAGCAATGAGGCCCTTTATCAAAACTAGCTCTAACTTTTTAGCAAACACTCTCATCCAGAGCAATTAGGGTTAAGTGCCTTGCTCAAGGACACATTTTAAAAAATTTCACCTAGTCGGTTTGGGGATTTGAACCAGCAACCTTTCAGTTACTGGCCCATACTGGACACAGAGACATAAAAATGTTATCCACGAGTTCATCTGACTCTGGGGAAGTAAATAAAGGGCCAAAATGATTTCCAAAATCCCGAAGTATCCCTTTAAGACAGTATAAAGGCCCAGACATGCTTAGAACAAGTAATAAAGCATTATAGCAGTCTGCTTATATCTGTATAGCTTGCTACCTGTGTCCCTCCCCTCCTCCGTTCCTCCCTCGCTCCACGCTGGCCTCTTTGTCCTCCGTCTGGTGGCTGCTATCGCCCGTCTGCCGGCCCTGACCCTTCTCGCCCGCCCCCGTCGTTACACACATCCTCCAGATACTGCTCTGCTGCGCCAATAGGGCAAGCAGAGCGTTAGCACAAGGGGACCTCTATGCAGGGACAGTACTCTGCTGTGCCAATACAGTCCCAGTAGAGATGAGGTTACAACATGCTCAGCTTTGTTTTCTTCGTTAGACAAGGGTGTTATGTATCATGTATCGTGTATCTATCTTTTGTGTTTGTTTCGTTCTGGCATTTTGCATCTGCCTTGTGTTTTGTCGTATCTGCTTGATGAAGAACTTTTCCCTCAGGGATCAATAAAGTATCTATCTATCTATCTATCTATCTATCTATCTATCTATCTATCTATCTATCTATCTATCTATCTATCTATCTATCTATCTATCTATCTATCTATCTATCTATCTATCTATCTATCTATCTATCTATCTATCTATCTATCTATCTATCTTTCTATCTATATATCTATCTATCTATCTATCTATCTATCTATCTATCTATCTATCTATCTATCTATCTATCTATCTATCTATCTATCTATCTATCTATCTATCTATCTATCTATCTATCTATCTATCTATCTATCTATCTATCTATCTATCTATCTATCTATCTATCTATCAAAGAGTGATATTCGAAAAGGCTAGCACTCAGTTGATGAAGCTGCAATTGTGCTGATTTTAATGGTTCATATGGATGGTTCCAGTAGATTACGATAGCATGAAATATCTTTGTTTAGAGAGTAAAACTAGGGAATTTGGGGCTGGATCTTCAGAGGGGCCATCTTCTTTAGGGCCATCATACAACTCCGAATGCACATGTATCAAGCACCTTAGATCTAGGATCAGGTCATCCCTGTCTGTATTATCTTATTTATTGTGATCTAAAAGGCAAAGCTGATCCTAAATCAGCTCTCCTACTCTGAGACGTTAGATACATATGGCTCCCCTGGCCTTTTCTTATACGAGAACAGTCCAGTCCAGCTGAGCCAACACAAGGGCACCTCTATGCAGGGTTTTAAAAGCCGGCTTTATGACCAAATCAAGACCTTGAGTTAACGGGTTGACAGCTTCAGAACAAGTAACAGAGAAGTAGAGCTTTTATAGGTCTATGAACTGTGCCACAGTGTGCCTAAGTTACCTTTATGAGACAACCGGCAGTGTGTTTAAGCTCCTTTTAAAAGAGAACCGTATGACTAACTTTAATCTCACATGACATTGTCCTTATGAAGTGCAAGGCACATTTTTGGAATGTTGTAATGGTATTGCCCCACACCCACTACGTTGTAAAGGTATTGCCCCACACCCACTACGTTGTAAAGGTATTGCCCCACACCCACTACGTTGTAAAGGTATTGCCCCACACCCACTACGTTGTAAAGGTATTGCCCCACACCCACTACGTTGTAAAGGTATTGCCCCACACCCACTACGTTGTAAAGGTATTGCCCCACACCCACTACGTTGTAATGGTATTGCCCCACATCAACTACGTTGTAATGGTATTGCCCCACATCAACTACGTTGTAATGGTATTGCCCCACATCAACTACGTTGTAATGGTATTACCCCACATCAACTACGTTGTAATGGTATTGCCCCACATCAACTATGTTGTAATGGTATTGCCCCACACCCACTATGTTGTAATGGTATTGCCCCACACCCACTATGTTGTAATGGTATTGCCCCACACCCACTACGTTGTAATGGTATTGCCCCACACCCACTACGTTGTAATGGTATTGCCCCACACCCACTAAGTTGTAATGGTATTGCCCCACACCCACTACGGCTTAACATTGTTTGAGGTCAAATCATGTAGTCTAACTGTGGGGTGCAGTGCCTGAGTCTGGGCTAGTGGGTAAAGCTGTAACCTGCAGCACAAGGAACCCCCTCTATATCCCTTTCAATGTCTCCCCTTATTCCAGTGTATATCTCTATTTGATTATAAACAACAACAACAACAACAACAACAACAACAACAACAACAACAACAACAACAACCAGAGGTATTAAACACACGTTCTAATGTGGCACAGGATATAAACACAAAGCAATGTAAAAAGACATTGACTGTTTGTTTCCCTCATGGACTTTTTCCATGTATCTGATTGTCTGTTATCAACTGTCCTGTGACATAGCCTTCTGAGTAGCAGGATTGGGCTCAATTCCATTTCTCCTAGGCCAATTCAGGGGTTGAATTGAAAAGGAATCAAGCCTTTTTTTCTATGTGAACTTCTCAATTAATTTGTGACCGGTTCGACACTAACAAGCTCTCTCCTCTGTCTCCCCCACCAGGTCATGGTCATAGTCATAGGATTTCTGTATCTGAGTTTTTATTTGACAGCCTTCCGCTTCACTATCAACGAATTCGCTCTTAACGAGTTGACATGGAATCAACCTAAACTTGGTGAATAGAGTTCATTTATAAAACTTTGTGTAACCTTGGGTTTATCTCTGAATGTCCATAGGATCATACTGTCTTGTGACATAGTCCTCATGTTACCCTAATGATGAAGTAACTAGCGTTCATTAATTCATGAACTCTGATTTATGTTCTGCCACTGAACACTACTTCCTGACATCAATCTGGCTGAAGATTGGCCTGAATAGAATCAGTCTGCCACAGAACACTACTTCCTGACATCAATCTGGCTGAAGATTGGCCTGAATAGAATCAGTCTGCCACTGAACACTACTTCCTGACATCAATCTGGCTGAAGATTGGCCTGAATAGAATCAGTCTGCCACAGAACACTACTTCCTGACATCAATCTGGCTGAAGATTGGCCTGAATAGAATCAGTCTGCCACAGAACACTACTTCCTGACATCAATCTGGCTGAAGATTGGCCTGAATAGAATCAGTCTGCCACTGAACACTACTTCCTGACATCAATCTGGCTGAAGATTGGCCTGAATAGAATCAGTCTGCCACTGAACACTACTTCCTGACATCAATCCTCATAGCCTTGTGTTAGCTAGTTAACATGTCTCTACCTCCACTGTGACCTAATGCCTCTCTCCCTCCCCTGGTTCCCAACAAACACTATCTTTGTGTGTGAGTGAAACAGGCCCAACAGCAGCACTCAGCCCTCTGGCACAAAGGCCATGTGATTGCTGTTATGAATTTGCACAATAAACACATTCCAGATAGAGATGACTAGAGGAGCACATTCCAGACAGAGATGACTAGAGGAGCACATTCCAGAGAGAGATGACTAGAGGAACACATTCCAGACAGGGATGAGTAGAGGAACACATTCCAGACAGAGATGACTAGAGGAACACATTCCAGACAGAGATGACTAGAGGAGCACATTCCAGAGAGAGATGACTAGAGGAACACATTCCAGACAGAGATGACTAGAGGAACACATTCCAGACAGAGATGACTAGAGGAACACATTCCAGACAGAGATGACTAGAGGAACACATTCCAGACAGAGATGACTAGAGGAACACATTCCAGACAGAGATGACTAAAGAAACACATTCCAGACAGAGATGACTAGAGGAACAAATTCTAGACTGTATTATGGGTAGGACCAGGAGTTCTTCATACTCTGGACCCAATCTTCAGATACAATACTGTGATGTATATATTTTCTCCTAAATGCTTTTCATATTGAGATATTGAGACGAAACCTAACTTGAGATTGTCTTCAATGCATGATTTTTGAGAATGTCCATGTTTCAAGTGAGTATCTGACCCCTTTTGAGCAACTAACTCTCTCTACCCACCACACATAACAAGAAGGAAGTCATATGCTTTTGAAGGCTGGAGTCTTTAGCTTGTTCCCTCTTGCAGTAGCAGTAACAGCCTTAACATGGTACATGAACATGGTATGCTAATCCATCTTGATGATCTACATGTCTTACCAATACACTGCCTGAGAGACTGTACTGACATAGACACACATATTTTTTGTTTTTCCAGATTCATTAAAACGTCTTATCATAGTTCTCCTAGTTAATTAATACTGTGTATGAGGTGAATTTCTACAAATGCATTGATAAAAACAACCAATGCAAAGATAGGATTTAGTGCAGAACAGTCATAATTCAGGAACAGGAGGCATACATTGTTAATGCCACTTTGCAAACAACAACCCTGTTGGCTTAGCACCACATGATGATGTAATATATAATTGAAATGTCCAAACAAAACACCATAATATTATAAGCAAATAACCCCCATTCATACCTTGATATTGAAGGATCTCCTCATATTCCTCTTGTGTTCTCCTGTAGCCCTGAGAGTGTTGGTGGCCTCTATGGGTGGCTGTGTAGATGCCTGCATAGTTTCTCCACTCTCCTGGGGTCCTTCCTGGATCTTCATCTGGTACCTGTCCCCCTCCCCGTCTCTCACCAAGTCTCTGTCTCCCTCCCAGCCCTCCCCAGGCTGTCTCTCTTCAGGGCTGGGGCAGTCATCACTAACCCTGGAGTGACAGAGGATCAGGGACCTGGAGGGAAGAAGAAGAAGAAGAAGAAGAAGAAGAAGAAGAAGAAGAAGAAGAAGAAGAAGAAGAAGAAGAAGAAGAAGAAGAAGAAGAAGAAGAAGAAGAAGAAGAAGAAGAAGAAGAAGAAGAAGAAGAAGAAGAAGAAGAAGAAGAAGAAGAAGAAGAAGAAGAAGAAGAAGAAGAAGAAGAAGAAGAAGAAGAAGAGGGAAAGGAGAAGCTGTGCTGTTGCTACCTCGTATTCCAACCTAAAAAGCATTAGAAGCCCAGCAAGGCCAAATCAACCAGCCTGAAGAGCGGTGTGCTACAAACAGATTCCATACCTGGAGAGCATGGCTAGCTTCTTAGAGCGGTGGCTAGCGTTGGTGTTGTTGGTCTTTCCAGAGTCCCTGCCTCGTATCTCTATCCTCCGAGCTGCTGCCGTGCTGGCTTTCCTCCTCTGGTGGGAGTATCTCTGGGGCATGGCCGTTAGAGTGCGTGTGTGTGCTGCGTGTGTGTGTGGCGCTAACACACTCTCACACACACTCCTCCCAGTCAGCACACAGGATAATGGAGAGGGACACTCTGCAGGGCAATTCGGAAATTCAATTAGGAAGCCTGTCTGTGTGTGTGTATGTGTATATGTATATGTGTGTGTGTGCATGCGTGCGTGTCCGTGCGTGCTTGCATGCTTGTGTGTGTCGTAAGTGTTCTGAGAATCTGCTGAGGCAGCGGTAGAGGCAGAGATAATACAGATTTTCTTCATGCCCTGAAAACAGCATGTTGCTGCTAGAGCCTCCTGAATACGGCTTAATCACACTCCTAATAGACTGCACACACTGCACACACATGCACGTGCAAACACAGACACGCATTAATATACACACGTGCACACACATGCAAACTCATGCACACATGGGCACGGACACCCACACACCAAAGCTCCTTCCCACAGGATTTGAGGTCACGGAGACCATGAACTTACAGTAACTACACTAACGGAGATCTGCACTGAGATTGTTCTGGGCTCACAAAGTGCCTCCCAAATGAGCCCTGGTGAAAGATTAGGCACTAAATAGGAAATAGGGTGCCATTTGGAATGCAACACTTGGAACGGGAAAACCCCCACATAATAAAGTAAGCAAACAAATAAACATTTCAACTGCAGCTGCTACTGTTTATTATCTATCCTGTTGCCTAGTCACTTTATTCCCACACTCTTGAAAAAAAAGTGTTCCAAAAGTGTTCTTCGGCTGTCCCCATAGGATAACCCTTTTTGGTTCCAGGCAGAACCATTTCTGGTTCCAGGTAGAACCCTTTTGGGTTTCATGTAGAACTCTCTGTAGAAAGGGTTCTACATGGAACCCAAAGGGTTCTACCTGGAACCAAAAAGGGTTCTGCCTGGAACCAAAAAGGCTTCTCCTAAGCCTTTTAGAACCATTTAAGGCTCTAGATAGCACATTTTTTTCTAAGAGTGTAGTTATATGTACATGTCTACCTCAATTACCTCATATCCCTGCACATCGACTCAGTACTGGTACCCCTTGTATACAGCCAAGCTTTCATTACTCATTGTGTATCTATTATTACTTTGGTAACACTTTACTTGACACCTAGCGTCATAACACGTTATAACATGGTCATAACACATTATATCATGGTCATAACCATGTCATAACCATGTCATGATATGTCATAACACTGTCAGACCCATATATTTACATCTGTTGTTGCATATATTGCGTTATTTTATGGCTGGTTATGACACCTACATAAGAGTGTCAAAACCTAAATTTATTCAAATGTGTTTTTTCCATGCCAAGAAATGTCCTTTTGTTTTAAAGTTTGTTTCTTAAATCATTTGTTGTTGTTGTGATTCAGCCTTTACAGTCTTTTTTTTTTTTGTTCATCGTCTTTTGAATAACTTGCTGAAAATACACTTCATTACACTGTCATGAAGCATTATGACCATCCTGTGTCAATTTACTTGGACTAAGAAAAATACACTGTATGACACTGTCAAGCAGTATTGTGACCATCATCATCATATAAGCCAGATAGGCCTATCAAGTACATGCCCTTATATCAGTCTTCAGTCAGGGTGTCTTGTCCTGCTCCTGAAACCTGCTCCTGCATTCATCCCAGTCAGCAACAGAGCATTGGAGTAGGTCCATGTCTAACATCAATGTGTGAGTAATTACAATAATAATTCAATATGGTCAATTTCAGAACATTTTAGATAACAAATACTGTTGACACGTAGGCTATGATGTAACGGAATGTGTTGCCTTGTGTGGTAGATCTTGTTTGTTTTTACACTCTTATATAGGTGTCATAACCAGCCATATAATAACAAGATATATGTCACAACAGGTCTAAATATATGTGTCATGACCATATTAGGTTATGACAATGCTATGACAAGTTATGTCAGCTGTTATGACGTATTATGACATAGTTATGACCGTGTCATAAAGCGTTACGACGCTAGGTGTCAAGTAAAGTGTAAGAAACGTACGTGTTTCACTTTTCTATTATTTCTCCATGTTCTTTCTCTCTGCATCGTTGGGAAGGACCCGTAAGTATGCATTTCACTGTTAGTTTACACCTGTTATTTACGGAGCATGTAACGAATAATATTAGATTTTATCTACTGATGTATACTTGTAAATGGTATATAATTGTACCACTTCAACAGAAGTAATAGTGGTGGAGAGTATTATTAGTATTAGATGTAGAGTCCAGTAGTAGTCGTAGTAGTAAGAGTTGGGAGTTGGTGTGTCCGTCACACTAATAGTATAAGTGAAGGTCTCCTGACTAACTGCTACTCTCTCACTATTAGAAACCTATATGATGACCCTGTATATGCATTATAGATGTTGCTTTAAATGGATCTCTGTTTTGCTCAAGTCAGAAACACTTAGCTAAGTATACAGCAGGCTACATACCTTGTGTATTGAGATATGATATTGTGTAAAACAAAGAACTTCAAGGTTTTCTGCACCTTATGTTTATTAGCTAGCTAAACAGTCAGTTTAAGTGGAATGATTGCAATAATTGTTAAAGTTAACTGTCAATATGACAACATTCCATACAAACAATGCAGTCAATCCACAGCCATATACTGGCTGAAATCAGTAGATGATAGGATTTAGAAATTGTAAATGCAACACATACTGACACTGTATCATATTATAACAATGTTTATTATAACAGTTTTCCAACAAAACAAACATTGAGACAGTTCTGGTCTGTTTACATATATTTTCGAGGCTATTGATACACTAACGTTCAAAAGTTTGCGGTCACTTAGAAATGTCCTTGTTTTTTAAAGAAAAACGAATGTTTTGTCCATTAAAATAACATAAAATTGATAGGAAATACAGTGTGGACATTGTTGATGTTGTAAATAACTATTGTAGCTGGAAACGGCTGATTTTTAATGGAATATCTACATAGGCGTACAGAGGCCCATCATCAGCAACCATCACTCTTGTGTTCCAATGGCACGTTGTGTTAGCTAATCCAAGTTTATCATTTTAAAAGGCTAATTGATCATTAGATAACCTATTTGCAATTATGGGGTCACAATGTCCTTCTTCTTAGTTGTCCGGTCTCCAATGACTTGTCATGTAGTCCTGAACAGAACTACAGTATTGATTCTACTTCCATTCGCTCTGGAAGATGATTCTTTGAAGATAGGCTAGCCAGCAGTGTCAATGGTTCCCAGTGGGGTGATGAGAATAGTAAAATATTATGGTTTGAATAGAGTAGTAAAATTCGCTTTACTAGATACTTTACTCAGGACAGCTAATAAGCTGTACCACTGATTATCCGGGAGGGAAGTTTTCTTCTCCAACTCGTATTGCAATTCAGAGTTCAAACCACTTTAGACGCGAGCTGCAGCTCGACGTCTTTCTGTCTGACATTTTAATTCTTAACCCATCATTTTATACAGTTCGTTCAAAAGGGGCAGTTCCGTCAGGCTGACATGCTCTCTGACCCCACTCAGGGCGTCACTTGTACAAAGTTATGTAAAACTATTATCTCTTATGGCTCCTATAATCATGTCCCTCTCTTAACAAAAACACTGATTATTTTTAATATTTCATTCACAACGCATCGGATGGACGCTTCACTCATATAGTGTGTATACTTTTCAAGTTACAGTATTTCCTCTATAACATTTTTAATGACATCACAAAATAACAAACAATATGACATTAGTTTTCTATAGCTCGCCTCTGACCATTCCCCATGTACTCTGATAGGAATATTGTTCCAGTATTCACTTTTGAACGTGTTCAAATTTCAGTAGGAAAGGTCTCTGGAGACAAAGCACATTCCTTTGTGAATTTGGAGAGGGAGACCCTGGATCTCCTCTATTTGATTTACAACAGGGCGTGACATGTCAAACTACACACCAGTTCCCTCCTCCCCCCTCTGCGGGTGAGAGGGGGTCTGGTTGAAGTTTATTCATTGCAAACCTGATCTGTCCCATTTGGATCCTCACAGGACAGTCATGGCACTGTCATATACAGACCCACATATACAGACCCTTTCTCTTTATTATAATGGTTGCTGTTGGCTGTCATGTACAGACCCAGGAAGCCAAACTGTTTGCAATGACATCATTATTATCTATTTTGTGAAATCCTGGATTAAACTGTAATAAATGTTGTTGTGCATGTGTGACTCTTTTGAAAGCATTATTCAATCAACATTATTCAACATTCTTTGAGGGAGTTTGATTAAGTGCACCGGGCTATGGCCCGTGACGTGAACGGGCAAAATCGTCGGTAAGGGAGGTGCGCCCTTCTTAAATGGAACAGTAATCTGCGCCGCTCGGCCATGTTGTCAACAAGGCAGCATGGTGCATCGTTCATGAACATACATCTCTTTTCCATCAAATATATATTACATTTTTTTTAACTAGTTTTCATTGGAAAGCAGATAAAGCCTTTTTATCAAAAGCAAACACTTCTACATGTAAAAACACAGAATCCTACTCATTACTCCACATGCTTAACCGACGATGCGGTCGGCCAAAATGGGGCACCTGGCTCACACCGAGGAGGGATCCCGGTTCCAGAACTAATGCAATCAAAGCTAACCCGGTTCACCCGGGGAATGCACAGGGCATTAATAGAATCCCCTCATTGGTCCGGAGACGTGGAAGTACATGTGATTGGTTGGTTGCTTGTTCAAATGGTGTCACACGACCAATAAAAATGACTATCAGTGCCGCCTCAAAATAGCATTGGGTACTTGATGTTCCCAGCCCAGTGAACTAGATAATTTACAAAATACTTCATTCATTGTGGAATGATGCCTGTTGTTGAGACCAATTGCATAATGAGAGAAACCAGACAGCTTGGAATGTAAATCATTCCATAGAGTCATCTGGAGAGAGAAAGATTCTCTCTAATAATGCCTGTCAATAATGCCTGTAAATAATGCCTGTCTATGATGCCTGTCAATAATGCCTGTCAATAATGCCCAAGAATATAAATAAAAATTATAACAAAATACATTTATTAACAGAAAAATGAAAGGGTAAGACTTTATCTGAACCCTGTGTCATAAGGGTTACATAAGACTGTCTTATCAATGACATAACATGTTATAAGCAATCCTGACTGACATGCCTATCTCATGCTGAGCCAATGCATATTGGGTCTTTGTTTCCCCACTCCACACACACACACACACACACACACACACACACACACACACACACACACACACACACACACACACACACACACACACACACACACACACACACACACACACACACACACACACACACACACACACACACACACACACACACACACAGCCCCTCCATGACAGCCCCTGTCATTCTGCTGGCAGTTTGTCCATGACAGCCCCTGTCATTCTGCTGGCAGTTTGTCCATGACAGCCCCTGTCATTCTGCTGGCAGTTTGTCCATGACAGCCCCTGTCATTCTGCTGGCAGTTTGTCCATGACAGCCCCTGTCATTCTGCTGGCAGTTTGTCCATGACAGCCCCTGTCATTCTGCTGGCAGTTTGTCCATGACAGCCCCTGTCATTCTGCTGGCAGTTTGTCCATGACAGCCCCTGTCATTCTGCTGGCAGTTTGTCCATGACAGCCCCTGTCATTCTGCTGGCAGTTTGTCCATGACAGCCCCTGTCCTTCTGCTGCTATTGATGCCATCTCTTTAGGGGTCAGGTACAGGTTATTGTTAAGCACTTTGCCAGAAATGCATTTAGGAAAAAGTAATATACACATTTTGGCTGTTGAACGCAGAAATGCCATCTCATCATCGTATCTGGGTACCCAGCATCTACTGCCCAGGTTTTCAGTTGGTTCTTTACTCCAGTACTTGGTGCTATTAGGTCTTAGTGCATAGAAATGGAATAACTAGAACAGACATTCTCATTAAAGTCAATGTACCATGATGGGTGGACTGGCGGCCATATTGAGTGAACCTATGCCAGTCATTATATTTCTAGGCCCTTGCCAGGCACAGAGTTGGTGACTATGACTGTGTGTATTTATAGGTCTGTTTTGTATAATCCTCTGGTATAAGGTCACTTGTTTAAAGGACTTTAGGGAGGAACGTTCACGTCTTCCAGTAATGGAAAAGCAGCACTACAGAGTGACTCGGAATTTCCTCTGACAAGGATAAAGTCTATTGATGTAATGGGACACAACAGTAACACGGTTTTGAGAACTTTGGATGGGGAAGCGAGAGACAGAGGGCTGTATATGAAGGTGTATGTGTGTGTGTTTGTGTGTTTGTGTGTGTGCGAATGCACCCACGTGTGTGCGTGCTCACTAGTCGTGCATGTGTGAATGCCAGTGCTCTCACAGAAAACACATTTTCTGCCTGTAGCTGCAGTGGTGAGCTGGCATTACTGAGCGCAACAGTACGTGATTCAGAGCGGAGTCTGGACCGTAGCAGACAAGGCAGGCAAACAAAGTCTGTGTTGTTCCATATTTACATTAGATCTTTTTCCCTTCTGAGGGAAGCTTAGGTTAAAGGACATAACATAACAATGTTTTATTTTCATTAACTTTACAGTGCCTACTGTATAGTCACTCAATCATGGATAATGAATATAGTCATATCCTGTAGCTGTATTTGGTTGGATTGGAATGAACTCCACATTTAAAGGGGCAATCTAGGATTTTCACATTCATTTTTTGACTTTTAAATTAATAATACATATAACCAATACATGCCTCATGAGCTTAGTCCAACTATCAAAACTGTAGTTTTGTTGTTGTAGGAATCCTAGATTGCCCCTTTAATGTCATCATTTCTGGATGCTTACTTAAAGGACAATTCCACCCCAAAACTATCTTATGGAATTAGTTTCATTAGTCCATTGTTGATATAGTACCAAAGTGTTTTGCATGTCAGCAATAAGGTTTTCAAGATATATAACTTTCAAAATACAGAAATACAGCTGGTATGATGCATTTTGGACTAATGACAAAATTACCAAAATATACTTTTGGGGTGGAGTTTTCCTTTAAATTCAGTCTGTGAAGATTCAGTCTGGATAACTGTCAGTTTAAGTTATGTTGTGTGTTTATGTGGAATACTAAGCATGCAGTGTGTAGCTGGTGTGTCCAGTCTGTGGCTAGCACAGGCTAGCATTCTCCGGACAAAAATGTAATGTCTCCCTGTGTGTTAGCCAAAGAGGAAGCCTTTCCCATCCACCCCTGCGTTCACTTGGCTATTTGTGTTTTTAAGATGTCATGGAGCTGTGTGTGTGTGTGTGTGTGTGTGTGTGTGTGTGTGTGTGTGTGTGTGTGTGTGTGTGTGTGTGTGTGTGTGTGTGTGTGTGTGTGTGTGTGTGTGTGTGTGTGTGTGTGTGTGTGTGTGTGTGTGTGTGTGTGTGTGTGTGTGTGTGTGTGTGTGTGTGTGTGTGTGTGTGTGTGTGTGTGTGTGTGTGTGTGTGTGTGTGTGCTTGTATACACACATCCATCTCTCAAGGCCAAGTGCACCATTAAACTGCTCTGCAAAAACCATTTTGATAGTTGCAAATTGTCATCCAAAGTATTTTATGGATCCCAGGACTCCATGGAATACATTCAAAGCTCTTCCTGAGCAATAGATTCAAAGCTCTTCCTGAGTAAACTATCCTCATTACATAGACTTAAGTCATAAGTTAAAGAAACGTTGTGTGAATTACTTCACACAATGTTCTCTGTAACAACATCTGTCTTTCCACTAAGGAGTTATTCAATAGAATGTGGATAGTAGGAAACATTTCCACAACCAATGAATTTCATAAAAATGTATTCTTAAAAATCATTATGGAAAAATACACATTTTGGAAAGAGTTTCAATATATCCCAATTCAAACCATGTATTCAAGAGGCAAAAACTCACCGTAGTTAATTATCATCTCCTTCCCACAGCAGCCATGCTGAACAGGGTTTAACACCAGCGAACCCAGAGTAAGTTATAGTTGTCCAGGGGTTAACACCAGTGAATCCAGGGTTAGTTATAGTTGTCTAGGGGTTAACACCGGCAAACCCAGGGTTTGTTATAGTTGTCCAGTAATCCAGAGAAAGATGCTGAGACAGGTGATATCTCAAAGTAGGAAGAAGTTGCTTCTAGACACTGATCTTAGGTCAGTTTTTGTAAGCTGATCCTAGATCTGTGCCTAAGAATTTTTTCCTTTAAGCTGTTTACCTCTGTTTAATACTTCTCTCCTCCACAGAGCAGATCTGCCGTTTCTATCTACCATTTGTAACTACTGCCCTCCCTCCCTCCTTGCCTCCTCCCTTCTCTCCCTCCTTCTCACCCCTCCCTCCATTTCCCAGCTGGCAAGAGGATACAAGAGCTTGTCTCAGAGCTCCAGTCCTCCAAATCATTGGTCTTTTCCTGTGAGCCAAATCCAGAGAGGGAGCACTTAGCACTGTCTGACCTCAAACCTACTCTGTGTGGCACAATGCTGCAGTCTTGTGTGGGTGTGTTTGGGGAGGGGATTGTGTGTGTGGTTGTGTGTGTGTGTGTAGTTGTATCTGTGTCTGTGTGGGTATACTGTACAAGCCTCTAAGGATGAATAAATGCTCTATAGCCAACATGTTCTTTTCAGGAACCACTTTATAAAGTCTAATTCTAGTAAGGGAACAATATGCATAGACTAGATCTGTTTAGAGAAATGTATGCTCAGAAAAGTCCTAGAGAGGGGAACGTTTTAGAGTCGTTCTGGTGAGGGAAAGATGTACACAGTTCTAACAGTACTGATCAAAACCATTAAAGACAAGCAGTTCTAACAGTACTGATCAAAACCGTTAAAGACATGCAGTTCTAACAGTACTGATCAAAACCGTTAAAGACATGCAGTTCTAACAGTACTGATCAAAACAGTTAAAGACATGCAGTTCCAACAGTACTGATCAAAACAGTTAAAGACATGCAGTTCTAACAGTACTGATCAAAACCGTTAAAGACATGCAGTTCTAACACAGAAGTAGTTTATCTAACTAACAGGTCATTGCTCACAGGTGATGAGAGCCTCCACTGTATTTTTAGATACCTGTACATATATTACTATAATTGTATGCAAATATATTTGTTACCTATGAATGGACTGTTGTTTCATATGTTTTAGGGCAGGGGACCCACACATTGTTAAATACTGTAGGCTACTGTATATTTAACTCAGGGTCAGTGTAGACCAGACCTTCACAAGCATCTCTGCATGAATAAACCTGACCCCAATGAGCTCATGAACAGTCAGGCAGTCTGCTAGAATGAATTAATTAAGTCTAACTCGCAGTCTCACACACTCTAACGCGTGCACGCGCGCTCATACACACACATGCACACGCGAACAGACACAGACAGACACACACACACATACACAGAGGGTTCCTATGTGATGAGGAAGACGCAGGTTCTAAAAGCAACCAGTTGAGAGAACGGTGTGTATGAATCAATGGGCACAAGGATTCCAAACCCAACACACAGGTCAGGTTGTGAAGTCTCTCTCTCTGCTACTGGTTGTATCAAGTAGAAGTCAAGGGTCCCTAAAGGACTAATATAGCTAAAGGACTGTTAACCCTAACCATAAAGGACTGTTAACCCTAAAGGACTGTTAACCCTAACCATAAATGACTGTTAAAGATAACCCTAAAGGACTGTTAACTCTAACCCTAAATGACTGTTAACCCTAAAGGACTGTTAACCCTAACCCTAAATGACTGTTAACCCTAACCCTAAAGGACTGTTAACCCTAAAGGACTGTTAACCCTAACCCTAAATGACTGTTAACCCTAAAGAACTGTTAACCCTAACCCTAAATGACTGTTAACCCTAAAGGACTGTTAACCCTAACCATAAATGACTGTTAACCCTAACCCTAAAGGACTGTTAACCCTAACCATAAATGACTGTTAACCCTAACCCTAAAGGACTGCTAACCCTAACCATAAATGACTGTTAACCCTAAAGGACTGTTAACCCTAACCATAAATGACTGTTAACCCTAACCCTAAAGGACTGTTAACCCTAACCCTAAATGACTGTTAACCCTAACACTAAAGGACTGTTAACCCTAAAGGACTGTTAACCCTAACCCTAAATCACTGTTAACCCTAACCCTAAAGGACTGTTAACCCTAACCCTAAATGACTGTTAACCCTAAATGACTGTTAACCCTAACCATAAATGACTGTTAACACTAACCCTAAAGGACTGTTAACCCTAACCCTAAATGACTGTTAACCCTAAAGGACTGTTAACCCTAACCCTAAATGACTGTTAACCCTAAAGGACTGTTAACCCTAACCATAAATGACTGTTAACCCTAACCCTAAAGGACTGTTAACCCTAACCCTAAATGACTGTTAACCCTAAAGGACTGTTAACCCTAACCATAAATGACTGTTAACCCTAACCCTAAAGGACTGTTAACCCTAAACAACTGTTAACCCTAACCATAAATGACTGTTAACCCTAAAGGACTGTTAACCCTAACCATAAATGACTGTTAACCCTAACCCTAAATGACTGTTAACCCTAAAGGACTGTTAACCCTAACCCTAAATGACTGTTAACCCTAACCCTAAAGGACTGTTAACCCTAAAGGACTGTTAACCCTAACCCTAAATGACTGTTAACCCTAAAGGACTGTTAACCCTAACCCTAAATGACTGTTAACCCTAAAGGACTGTTAACCCTAACCATAAATGACTGTTAACCCTAACCCTAAAGGACTGTTAACCCTAACCATAAATGACTGTTAACCCTAACCCTAAAGGACTGCTAACCCTAACCATAAATGACTGTTAACCCTAAAGGACTGTTAACCCTAACCATAAATGACTGTTAACCCTAACCCTAAAGGACTGCTAACCCTAACCATAAATGACTGTTAACCCTAACCCTAAAGGACTGCTAACCCTAACCATAAATGACTGTTAACCCTAAAGGACTGTTAACCCTAACCATAAATGACTGTTAACCCTAACCCTAAATGACTGTTAACCCTAAAGGACTGTTAACCCTAACCCTAAATTACTGTTAACCCTAACACTAAAGGACTGTTAACCCTAAAGGACTGTTAACCCTAACCCTAAATGACTGTTAACCCTAAAGGACTGTTAACCCTAACCCTAAATGACTGTTAACCCTAACCCTAAAGGACTGTTACCCCTAAAGGACTGTTAACCCTAACCCTAAATGACTGTTAACCCTAACCCTAAAGGAATGTTAACCCTAAAGGACTGTTAACCCTAACCATAAATGACTGTTAACCCTAACCCTAAAGGACTGCTAACCCTAACCATAAATGACTGTTAACCCTAAAGGACTGTTAACCCTAACCATAAATGACTGTTAACCCTAACCCTAAAGGACTGCTAACCCTAACCATAAATGACTGTTAACCCTAACCCTAAAGGACTGTTAACTCTAAAGGACTGTTAACCCTAACCCTAAATGACTGCTAACCCTAACCATAAATGACTGTTAACCCTAAAGGACTGTTAACCCTAACCATAAATGACTGTTAACCCTAACCCTAAATGACTGTTAACCCTAAAGGACTGTTAACCCTAACCCTAAATTACTGTTAACCCTAACACTAAAGGACTGTTAACCCTAAAGGACTGTTAACCCTAACCCTAAATGACTGTTAACCCTAAAGGACTGTTAACCCTAACCCTAAAGGACTGTTAACCCTAAAGGACTGTTAACCCTAACCATAAATGACTGTTAAAGATAACCCTAAAGGACTGTTAACTCTAACCCTAAATGACTGTTAACCCTAAAGGACTGTTAACCCTAACCCTAAATGACTGTTAACCCTAACCCTAAAGGACTGTTAACCCTAAAGGACTGTTAACCCTAACCCTAAATGACTGTTAACCCTAAAGAACTGTTAACCCTAACCCTAAATGACTGTTAACCCTAAAGGACTGTTAACCCTAACCATAAATGACTGTTAACCCTAACCCTAAAGGACTGTTAACCCTAACCATAAATGACTGTTAACCCTAACCCTAAAGGACTGCTAACCCTAACCATAAATGACTGTTAACCCTAAATGACTGTTAACCCTAACCATAAATGACTGTTAACACTAACCCTAAAGGACTGTTAACCCTAACCCTAAATGACTGTTAACCCTAAAGGACTGTTAACCCTAACCCTAAATGACTGTTAACCCTAAAGGACTGTTAACCCTAACCATAAATGACTGTTAACCCTAACCCTAAAGGACTGTTAACCCTAACCCTAAATGACTGTTAACCCTAAAGGACTGTTAACCCTAACCATAAATGACTGTTAACCCTAACCCTAAAGGACTGTTAACCCTAAACAACTGTTAACCCTAACCATAAATGACTGTTAACCCTAAAGGACTGTTAACCCTAACCATAAATGACTGTTAACCCTAACCCTAAATGACTGTTAACCCTAAAGGACTGTTAACCCTAACCATAAATGACTGTTAACCCTAACCCTAAAGGACTGCTAACCCTAACCATAAATGACTGTTAACCCTAACCCTAAAGGACTGCTAACCCTAACCATAAATGACTGTTAACCCTAAAGGACTGTTAACCCTAACCATAAATGACTGTTAACCCTAACCCTAAATGACTGTTAACCCTAAAGGACTGTTAACCCTAACCCTAAATTACTGTTAACCCTAACACTAAAGGACTGTTAACCCTAAAGGACTGTTAACCCTAACCCTAAATGACTGTTAACCCTAAAGGACTGTTAACCCTAACCCTAAATGACTGTTAACCCTAACCCTAAAGGACTGTTACCCCTAAAGGACTGTTAACCCTAACCCTAAATGACTGTTAACCCTAACCCTAAAGGAATGTTAACCCTAAAGGACTGTTAACCCTAACCATAAATGACTGTTAACCCTAACCCTAAAGGACTGCTAACCCTAACCATAAATGACTGTTAACCCTAAAGGACTGTTAACCCTAACCATAAATGACTGTTAACCCTAACCCTAAAGGACTGCTAACCCTAACCATAAATGACTGTTAACCCTAACCCTAAAGGACTGTTAACTCTAAAGGACTGTTAACCCTAACCCTAAATGACTGCTAACCCTAACCATAAATGACTGTTAACCCTAAAGGACTGTTAACCCTAACCATAAATGACTGTTAACCCTAACCCTAAATGACTGTTAACCCTAAAGGACTGTTAACCCTAACCCTAAATTACTGTTAACCCTAACACTAAAGGACTGTTAACCCTAAAGGACTGTTAACCCTAACCCTAAATGACTGTTAACCCTAAAGGACTGTTAACCCTAACCCTAAAGGACTGTTAACCCTAAAGGACTGTTAACCCTAACCATAAATGACTGTTAAAGATAACCCTAAAGGACTGTTAACTCTAACCCTAAATGACTGTTAACCCTAAAGGACTGTTAACCCTAACCCTAAATGACTGTTAACCCTAACCCTAAAGGACTGTTAACCCTAAAGGACTGTTAACCCTAACCCTAAATGACTGTTAACCCTAAAGAACTGTTAACCCTAACCCTAAATGACTGTTAACCCTAAAGGACTGTTAACCCTAACCATAAATGACTGTTAACCCTAACCCTAAAGGACTGTTAACCCTAACCATAAATGACTGTTAACCCTAACCCTAAAGGACTGCTAACCCTAACCATAAATGACTGTTAACCCTAAAGGACTGTTAACCCTAACCATAAATGACTGTTAACCCTAACCCTAAAGGACTGTTAACCCTAACCCTAAATGACTGTTAACCCTAACACTAAAGGACTGTTAACCCTAAAGGACTGTTAACCCTAACCCTAAATCACTGTTAACCCTAACCCTAAAGGACTGTTAACCCTAACCCTAAATGACTGTTAACCCTAAATGACTGTTAACCCTAACCATAAATGACTGTTAACACTAACCCTAAAGGACTGTTAACCCTAACCCTAAATGACTGTTAACCCTAAAGGACTGTTAACCCTAACCCTAAATGACTGTTAACCCTAAAGGACTGTTAACCCTAACCATAAATGACTGTTAACCCTAACCCTAAAGGACTGTTAACCCTAACCCTAAATGACTGTTAACCCTAAAGGACTGTTAACCCTAACCATAAATGACTGTTAACCCTAACCCTAAAGGACTGTTAACCCTAAACAACTGTTAACCCTAACCATAAATGACTGTTAACCCTAAAGGACTGTTAACCCTAACCATAAATGACTGTTAACCCTAACCCTAAATGACTGTTAACCCTAAAGGACTGTTAACCCTAACCCTAAATGACTGTTAACCCTAACCCTAAAGGACTGTTAACCCTAAAGGACTGTTAACCCTAACCCTAAATGACTGTTAACCCTAAAGGACTGTTAACCCTAACCCTAAATGACTGTTAACCCTAAAGGACTGTTAACCCTAACCATAAATGACTGTTAACCCTAACCCTAAAGGACTGTTAACCCTAACCATAAATGACTGTTAACCCTAACCCTAAAGGACTGCTAACCCTAACCATAAATGACTGTTAACCCTAAAGGACTGTTAACCCTAACCATAAATGACTGTTAACCCTAACCCTAAAGGACTGCTAACCCTAACCATAAATGACTGTTAACCCTAACCCTAAAGGACTGCTAACCCTAACCATAAATGACTGTTAACCCTAAAGGACTGTTAACCCTAACCATAAATGACTGTTAACCCTAATCCTAAATGACTGTTAACCCTAAAGGACTGTTAACCCTAACCCTAAATTACTGTTAACCCTAACACTAAAGGACTGTTAACCCTAAAGGACTGTTAACCCTAACCCTAAATGACTGTTAACCCTAAAGGACTGTTAACCCTAACCCTAAATGACTGTTAACCCTAACCCTAAAGGACTGTTACCCCTAAAGGACTGTTAACCCTAACCCTAAATGACTGTTAACCCTAACCCTAAAGGAATGTTAACCCTAAAGGACTGTTAACCCTAACCATAAATGACTGTTAACCCTAACCCTAAAGGACTGCTAACCCTAACCATAAATGACTGTTAACCCTAAAGGACTGTTAACCCTAACCATAAATGACTGTTAACCCTAACCCTAAATGACTGTTAACCCTAAAGGACTGTTAACCCTAACCCTAAATTACTGTTAACCCTAACACTAAAGGACTGTTAACTCTAAAGGACTGTTAACCCTAACCCTAAATGACTGCTAACCCTAACCATAAATGACTGTTAACCCTAAAGGACTGTTAACCCTAACCATAAATGACTGTTAACCCTAACCCTAAATGACTGTTAACCCTAAAGGACTGTTAACCCTAACCCTAAATTACTGTTAACCCTAACACTAAAGGACTGTTAAACCTAAAGGACTGTTAACCCTAACCCTAAATGACTGTTAACCCTAAAGGACTGTTAACCCTAACCCTAAATGACTGTTAACCCTAACCCTAAAGGACTGTTAACTCTAAAGGACTGTTAACCCTAACCCTAAATGACTGTTAACCCTAACCCTAAAGGAATGTTAACCCTAAAGGACTGTTAACCCTAACCCTAAATGACTGTTAACCCTAACCCTAAAGGACTGTTAACCCTAAAGGACTGTTAACCTTAATCCTAAAGGACTGTTAACCCTACCCCTAAAGGACTGTTAACCTTAACCCTAAAGGACTGTTAACCCTAAAGGACTGTTAACCCTAAAGGACTGTTAACCTTAACCCTAAAGGACTGTTAACCCTAAAGGACTGTTAACCCTAACCCTAAAGGACGGTTAACCCTAAAGGACTGTTAACCTTAACCCTAAAGGACTGTTAACCTTAACCCTAACGGACTGTTAACCCTAACCCTAAAGGACTGTTAACCTTAACCCTAAAGGACTGTTAACCCTAACCCTAAAGGACTGTTAACCCTAAAGGACTGTTAACCTCAACCCTAAAGGACTGTTAACCTTAATCCTAAAGGACTGTTAGCCCTAACCCTAAAGGACTGTTAACCTTAACCCTAAAGGATTGTTAACCCTAAAGGACTGTTAACCCTAAAGGACTGTTAACCTTAACCCTAAAGGACTGTTAACTCTAAAGGACTGTTAACCTTAACCCTAAAGGAATGTTAACCCTAAAGGACTGTTAACCTCAACCCTAAAGGACTGTTAACCTTAACCCTAAAGGACTGTTAACCCTAACCCTAAAGGACTGTTGACTCTAAAGGACTGTTAACCTTAACCCTAAAGGAATGTTAACCCTAACCCTAAAGGACTACTAACCCTAACCATACATGACTGTTAACCCTAAAGGACTGTTAACCCTAACCATAAATGACTGTTAACCCTAACCCTAAAGGACTGCTAACCCTAACCATAAATGACTGTTAACCCTAACCCTAAAGGACTGTTAACTCTAAAGGACTGTTAACCCTAACCCTAAATGACTGCTAACCCTAACCATAAATGACTGTTAACCCTAAAGGACTGTTAACCCTAACCATAAATGACTGTTAACCCTAACCCTAAATGACTGTTAACCCTAAAGGACTGTTAACCCTAACCCTAAATTACTGTTAACCCTAACACTAAAGGACTGTTAACCCTAAAGGACTGTTAACCCTAACCCTAAATGACTGTTAACCCTAAAGGACTGTTAACCCTAACCCTAAATGACTGTTAACCCTAACCCTAAAGGACTGTTAACTCTAAAGGACTGTTAACCCTAACCCTAAATGACTGTTAACCCTAACCCTAAAGGAATGTTAACCCTAAAGGACTGTTAACCCTAACCCTAAATGACTGTTAACCCTAACCCTAAAGGACTGTTAACCTTAATCCTAAAGGACTGTTAACCCTACCCCTAAAGGACTGTTAACCTTAACCCTAAAGGACTGTTAACCCTAAAGGACTGTTAACCCTAAAGGACTGTTAACCTTAACCCTAAAGGACTGTTAACCCTAAAGGACTGTTAACCCTAACCCTAAAGGACGGTTAACCCTAAAGGACTGTTAACCTTAACCCTAAAGGACTGTTAACCTTAACCCTAACGGACTGTTAACCCTAACCCTAAAGGACTGTTAACCTTAACCCTAAAGGACTGTTAACCCTAACCCTAAAGGACTGTTAACCCTAAAGGACTGTTAACCTCAACCCTAAAGGACTGTTAACCTTAATCCTAAAGCACTGTTAGCCCTAACCCTAAAGGACTGTTAACCTTAACCCTAAAGGATTGTTAACCCTAAAGGACTGTTAACCCTAAAGGACTGTTAACCTTAACCCTAAAGGACTGTTAACTCTAAAGGACTGTTAACCTTAACCCTAAAGGAATGTTAACCCTAAAGGACTGTTAACCTCAACCCTAAAGGACTGTTAACCTTAACCCTAAAGGACTGTTAACCCTAACCCTAAAGGACTGTTGACTCTAAAGGACTGTTAACCTTAACCCTAAAGGAATGTTAACCTTAACCCTAAAGGACTGTTAACCCTAACCTTAAAGGACTGTTAACCTTAACCCTAAAGGACTGTTAACCCTAACCCTAAAGGACTGTTAACCCTAAAGGACTGTTAACCTCAACCCTAAAGGACTGTTAACCTTAACCCTAAAGGACTGTTAACCCTAACCCTAAAGGACTGTTAACCCTAAAGGACTGTTAACCTTAACCCTAAAGGAATGTTAACCTTAACCCTAAAGGACTGTTAACCCTAACCTTAAAGGACTGTTAACCTTAACCCTAAAGGACTGTTAACCCTAACCCTAAAGGACTGTTAACCTCAACCCTAAAGGACTGTTAACCTTAACCCTAAAGGACTGTTAACCCTAACCCTAAAGGACTGTTAACCTTAACCTTAAAGGACTGTTAACCCTAACCCTAAAGGACTGTTAACCCTAGCCCTAAATGACTGCTTAGCCTCCTCCCTTGGTGATGGCTAGTGGTGCCAACACCTCATATGAAAGAATCACTTCATGACCAGACTGCAGTGAAAGAGAAGGGGAGAGAGAGAGAGAGAGAGAGAGAGAGAGAGAGAGAGAGAGAGAGAGAGAGAGAGAGAGAGAGAGAGAGAGAGAGAGAGAGAGAGAGAGAGACAAGGTTATTGACTGAGTGATTTAAGGAGGTATTTCAGTCACATGTTTATAGATACACTGACCAGATGTAAAATTAAGATTAATTTCAGTTGTCTCACTATTCCGACATTCACTGATGCTGTGGTCCTGACAGAAATTAAATAACATACAATAAGGAGGTAGGAATCACAAAAACAACGTACAACATTAACATTTTATTCACTTCTATAGGAGTTATTCGGCACAACTATTTCTAGTATCTAAACAAACATATACTTTAGTTCTTATTCCATGTGTCTCTGGGCTTGATATTGACCACAGATTGCCGAATTTAAATATAAGCTTATATTGCCCTCTAGTGTTAGAAGTGACCCCTGATTACATCCAACTTGTTCTACCACACCAAGGCTACATTTAGACATATTTGTTTTCCACTAATTGGTCTTTTGACTCTGAAAAATATCTAATGTGAAAAGATCTGATGTTATCAGTCAAAATACCAATTAGTGGAAAATATATTAGAATTGTGCTGCCTGTGTAAACGCAGCCCAATACAATTACATATGAGTCTAGTCCAAAACTAATCCCTGGCTTCCTCTACTAGGCAATTTCATTGTAAAATCAAACCCCTACTACCACTACTACCACTTGTAAAGTTTATTTGACAGGGACAACATACAATTAAAACATAAATCTCACAAGAAATGTGATACATTGTACTAGAATTAGCTAAAATATCCTCAGGCAGGTGGGAAAAGCCTGTAATAGATGTAAGCACATGAATCGATGTCAAATATTGACTAACCTCAAAGGTGGAGTTGCTTGAGACAAATCTATTTCCCTTTTCTAGTTGGCCAATGCTCTCGTGTTGTCTGGTGTTCTATATCTTTTCCACACTATTGAGCCGAACCAAGCTGTACTGCACTTGCCTGGTTTAACATTCACTATAGATGCAAGAACTGTGCAGGAAAGAACAATGTGAAAAGAAACTATCAGCGTCAGCACAGTCCGGTTCTGATCTGGTCGGGTCTTTAGTGTGAAAAGGGTACTAGAAAGTTAATCTTCCCTATGAGGAACATAACCTTTTCTGTCTTCTCCAGCAGATGGTGCTGTTGTGTCTGTAGTACACCACCCTATAAGGGAGAGGTTGCAGTTCAACCTCTCCTTCCTATTAAAAGTACTGGAGAAAGTGGTTGCAAACCAGCTTCAATCGCATCTGTCATCTAATCAGGTTTTCCTGTCTGGCTTCCAGCCCTTGCAGAGCACCGAAACAGCTCTGGATCAAGTTACCAACGACCTACTTATGGTTGCTGGTTCTGGATCTACCAGCATCCTACCTCTCCAATAAGAAGCACTACATCACTATTGGAGAGTCCAGATCGGAGGAGTCTACAGCCACATGTGGCGTCCCACAAGGGTCAGTGCTGGGGCCTACCCTGTTTTTAATATACATGCTCCCTCTCGGACAAATTCTCAGAGATTATAACATCAACTTCCATTGCTACGCTGACGATACCCAAGTATATATAAACACCAAACCAGACACCATCTCTGCTATAGCTAACATCAGCACCTGCCTAGAAGACATCAGGGCATGGATGAACGAGAACTTCCTCCAGTTGAACAGTAGCAAGACTGAGGCTATGCTTATTGGAACACCCAAGCAGGTCACCAGTGCTGGAAACATCTGCCCTACAATCAATGGCCAGGCCATCCACCTGTCCTTTGTCATCTCCAACCTAGGAATCAAGTTGGATCCTTCTTTGTCCTTCGATGCCCACATAAAACTCCACCAACTCCACTGGCTACTGGTCAACTACAGCATCGACTTCATAATTATCCTGCTTGTATTTAAAGCCTTGTATGGATTGAGCCCCACCTACATCAGCGACCTCATGTCAATCAGCGAGCCACCTCGCACTCTCCACTCCAACCTTTCCGTAATGCTTCAAGTCCCCAAGACACATCTCCAAACTATGGGGGACCGAGCCTTCTACTCCGTGGTTCCTCTCCCTGACCATCTGAGAGCCGCTCCATCGCTCAGAACTTTTAAAACCGCCTTAAAACCCACTTCTACAAGCTGTTTTTTCATAGTCCTGGTCTCCAATCTAAAATGGATTTAGCACCTAGCCCACTATTGCTATTTGACTAGCCTTGATTCTAAATGTATGTTGTTTTTATTGTGTATATATATATATATTTGTTTTCCTCAGTACAGCTTTGCGATAACTCTGTAATGAAAAGTGCTATTCAAATTAAATGTATTATTATTATTATAGTTTCCCAACTCCAGTTCTTGAGTACCCCCAACAGCATACATTTTTGTAGTTGCCCAGGACAAAACCCCCAGATTCTACTTGTCAAGGAGCTTAATAATTAATTAGTTGACACACACACACAAACACACACACACACAAACACATGTTTCACGTGAGTGTAGTGTCATTTCTGTGACAATTCAAGAAAAGACATTAACTTTACCGGTGGCTAAATCGTTCATGTTTTATTGATATGGAATTAGTTTTATGAATAAAAAGATTTCAAAATCCTTCCATTGAGTTGCTGTACATTACTTCCTGCTACCATGCAGGCTGTTTACAGGGGATGTTTAGTCTTTCTCCCTCTGAGGTGTGGCCGTTTCCTACAAACACACACACACACACCCAACAAACACACACACACACACATACACCCCAAGCCACAGTTCCTGCTGTATCCGGCCTGATCTGAGGTTGCCAAACATATGTTAACATTACCAAAGCAAGTGAAGTAGATAGTAAACAAAAGTGAAATAAACAATAAAAAGTAACAGTAAACATTACACTCACAGAAGTTCCAAAAGAATAAAGACATTTCAAATCATATATACATTGTTGTAACGATGCGTGGAAAATGGGAAAATAAATCAACATAAATATGGGTGGTATTTACAATGCTGTTTGTTCTTCACTGGTTGCCCTTTTCTTATGGCAACAGGTCACACATCTTGTTGCTTTGATGGCACACTGGTATTTCTCTCTCTCTCATTCCCTCTCTCTCACACACACACACACATTTTTTAACAATAACACGATTCACTCCCCTCACAACTCTCTCTCTCTCTCTCTCTCTCTCTCTCTCTCTCTTTCTCTCTCTCTCTCGCTCTCTCTCTTTCCCTCTCTCTCCCAGTTTCATTCACTTTTTTGGCATGCTTGTTAAAGGTTCACAGCTAATACCACAGTCAATTACATTACAATAATGAGATTTTCTCTCTGGTCTTTCAACTCTCAGTCACATTATACACTGAGTGTACAACACATTAGGAACTGCTCTATCCATGACATAGACTGACTTGGTGAATCCAGGTGAAAGCTATGATCCCTTATTGATGTCACTTGTTAAATCCACTTCAGTCAGTGTAGATGAAGGGGAGGACAATTGAGACGTGGATTGTGTATGTGTGCCATTCAGAGAGTGAATGGGCAAGACAAAATATTTAAGTGTCTTTGAACGGGGTATGGTAGTAGGTGCCAGGTGCACTGATTTGAGTGTGTCAAGAACAGCAACTCTGCTGGGTTTTTCACGCTCAACAGTTTCCTTAGCGAAGAATGGTCTACCACACAAAGGACATCAAGCAAACTTGACACAACTGTGGGAAGCATCCCTGTGGAATGTTTTCAGCACCTTGTAGAGTCGAGGCTGTTCTGAGGGCAAAAGGGGATGCAGCTCAATATTAGGAAGGACAAAAGGATGTTTTGTACACTCAGTTTATATAGCTCAGTAATTGGTGGGTGTATCTGAAGTGATAATTGAGTGTCTGATTGATTTTGGTATATCTAGTATATATACTGTAAATGTCTAAAGCTGTCTATATGTAGGGGTCGGGTCTCCCTCCCAAAAAATTGCTGAGAATCTGTAGACATTACAGGACTGAACTATAAACACAAACACACAAAACACACAAGTAACGTTATTCAGTTATTATGTGATTATGTAGAGATTGTTACTCCATTCTCATATCAATGGTATGATAATGATATTAATGTCATTCAGATATGTGAACATAGGTAACGTTATTCAGATACAGTCAACATAGAAGGGATGATATTGAGTGATGTTACTGAGTGATCTTACTGAGTGATGTTACTGAGTTATGTTACTGAGGTATGTTACTGAGTGATGTTACTGAGTGATGTTATTGAGTGATGTTACTGAGTGATGTTACTGAGTTCTGTTACTGAGTGATGTTACTGAGTTATGTTACTGAGTGATGTTACTGAGTTATGTTACTGAGTGATGTTACTGAGTGATGTTATTGAGTTCTGTTACTGAGTGATGTTACTGAGTGATGTTACTGAGTGATGATACTGAGTGATGTTACTGAGTGATGTTACTGAGTGATGTTACTGAGTTATGTTACTGAGTGATGTTACTGAGTGATGTTACTGAGTGATGATACTGAGTGATGTTACTGAGTGATGTTACTGAGTGATGTTACTGAGTGATGATACTGAGTGATGTTACTGAGTTATGTTACTGAGTGATGTTACTGAGTGATGATACTGGGTGATGTTACTGAGTGATGTTACTGAGTGATGTTACTGAGTGATGTTACTGAGTGATGATACTGAGTGATGTTACTGAGTTATATTATCTGAGTTATAGGTGACATTATTTAGTTGTGTGTGAGACAGAAAGGAGGGTTGAGGCTCATGGGAAGAGATTACATCACACACTGAGAATGTTCTCAGAGGAGTGGGTTACTGCTGGTTCACATTATCCTCCTTCACACACACACACACACACACACACACACATACACACACACACACACACACACACACACACACACACACACACACACACACACACACACACACACACACACACACACACACACACACACACACACACACACACACACACACACACACACACACACACACACACACACACCCCAACCCCAAAATAATGAATTCTCTCTGCTAAGAGGTCTGAAACTTTATGGCACAGGAGGCAGCCTGCTTCCCTACATGCAAGGTCACTGGTTCAAGTGACACTCCATTGAATAATACAGTAAGACTATTCACGGTTAAGATAATACTATTTACCGTACCTTTCAGTGTATGTGGACCAAACTGTGAATCATTTTTCATTGCTTTCACACAAAATGTATTCAATGACCACGTTCTCCGAAATCCATTAACTCTTGTCTCATTCATATTCCACCACCTGCACAACTATATATTTTGCAGCACGTTTTCAAATGCTAGCACACTGTTTCCAAAACTGTTAAAAACACATTCAAAACAGAATGATGGCAAATGTCGTGCATTTCTGCAGTAACCACATTAAAACATATAGAACATCTCAGCAGACTAATAATTCCAAACACTGCTGATTGCAATTTCATCTGAAAGCCTTCCCAAGCGTCCTGGTTTAGTCTCGTTACCAAACAGACAAAAGAGGACGGCATCGGAATGATTTAGTTTGGAAACATGGATCAAGGAAGACAGGTTGGTGGGGAAAGAAGAGTGTCAGGGAGAGGGAGAATGTGTGGAGGACAAAGTAGAGGAAGAGCAAGAGCACTGATCTCTGATGAGATAAGGGCCACAATTATTGACCATGTTGTAAACCATGGTCTCTCTTTGAGAGAGGCTGGTTTAAGGGTGCAACCAAATCTGCAGCGTTCAACAGTTGCATCAATAGTTTTCCGGCCAAACAACAGTTGAGATGTGCATCCTTCAAGGATAATTTAACTACATATTACAGTGCAACACAGTATGTTCACGTTTTTTACATGTACTGACATTTTGAAATATATTGATTGTTTTGCGTTTTTCAGTAGGATCGAAAGGTTGCCTCCCACAGGAGGGAGAGGCAGAATATTATCAGATGTGCAGGAAATTGCCATTGTTGACATGGTAACTGGCAACAATGCAATAAAACGGTGGGAAATTCGGGACAGAGTGCTGGCAGACAATATCACTTTTGGGAATGTGAATACGGTCAGCACAACGACAATTGCCAGAGTCCTAGAGAAACATAAAATAAGGATGAAGACGTTGTACACTGTATCCTCTGAGAGAAACGGTGAACAGGTGAAAGAACTCCGGTATCAATATGTCCAGGTAAGACGACTGTTCAATAACCAAACAGGTTACATACACAGCCATAAATAATGTAAAGTACTGTAAAACTGTGGATTAACTGTATTTTAGAGAGTAATGGAGATGGAAAACAGGCAAACTGCCCATACATTCATCTTTGTGGATGAAGCTGGATTCAACCTGGCAAAAACACGCCACAGGGGAAGAATTGTGATTGGACAGAGAGCAACCGTGGATGTCCCAGGCCAGAGAGGAGCTAACATCACAATGTGTGCAGCACTGTCCAATGATGGTGTTCTGTTACACAAACCACTCATTGGCCCCTACAATACAGAGAGGCTCATTGATTTTCTGGATGACCTGCATAATGGACTTGTGCCAGCGGAGGAGAGAGGGGCAAGAAACTCCCCTACCTTGGTTGTTGTGTGGGATGATGTGGGATGATGTGGCATTCGAGCACTCTGCTGCAGTCACAGACTGGTTTGCTGCACATCCCAGGATGTCAGTACTATTCCTGCCTCCATACTCCCCCTTCCTAAACCCCATAGAGGAGTCTTTCTCTGCATGGAGGTGGAAGTTTTATGACCACCATCTACATGACCAGATGTCCTTACTGGATGCCATGAATGCGGGGTGTGGAGACACTTCTCCTGAAGACTGCCAGGGTTGGATTAGACATTCCAGAAGATACATTCCAAGATGTATCGCCAGAGAAGACATGATGTTGATGAGAACTTGTGGCCAAATGCAGGAGCGAGGGAGAACTAGAACTCTCACCGTACAGTCGTGGTCAAAGGTTTTGAGAATGACACAAGTATTGGTCTCCAGAAAGTTTGCTGCCTCATTGTGGATGATGGCAATTTGCATATACTCCAGAATGTCACGAAGAGTGATCAGATGAATTGCAATTAATTGCAAAGTCCCTCTTTGCCATGAAAATGAACTTAATCCCCAAAAAACATTTCCACTGCATTTCAGCCCTGACACAAAAGGACCAGCTGCCATCATGTCAGTGATTGTCTCGTTAACACAGATGAGAGTGTTGACGAGGACAAGGCTGGAGATCACTATGTCATGCTGATTGAGTCAGAATAACAGACTGGAAGCTTTAAAAGGAGGCTGGTGCTTGAAATCATTGTTCTTCCTCTGTCAACCATGGTTACCTGGAAGGAAACACGTGCCGTCATCATTGTTTTACACAAAAAGGGCTTCACAGGCAAGGATATTGCTGCTGGTAAGATTGCACCTAAATCAACCATTTATCGGATCATCAAGAACTTCAAGGAGAGACGTTCAATTGTTGTGAAGAAGGCATCAAGGGCGCCCAAGAAAGTCCAGCAAGCGCCAGGACTGTCTCCTAAAGTTAATTCAGCTGCGGGATCGGGGCACCACCAGTGCAGAGCTTGCTCAGGAATGGCAGCAGGCAGGTGTGAGTGCATCTGCATGCACAGTGAGGCGAAGACTTTTGGAAGATGGCCTGGTGTCAAGAAGGGCAGCAAAGAAGCCACTTTTCTCCAGGAAAAACATCAGGGACAGATTGACATTCTGCAAAAGGTACAGGGATTGGACTGCTGAGGACTGGGGTAGAGTCATTTTCTCTGATGAATCCCCTTTCCGATTGTTTGGGCCATCCGGAAAACACCTTGTCTGGAGAAGACAAGGTGAGCGCTACCATCAGTCCTGTGTCATGCCAACAGCATCCTCAGACCATTCATGTGTGGGGTTGCTTCTCAGCCAAGGGAGTGGGCTCACTCACAATTTTGCCTAAGAACACAGCCATGAATAAAGAATGGTACCAACACATCCTCCGAGAGCAACTTCTCCCAACCATCCAAGAACAGTTTGGTGACGACCAATGCCTTTTCCTGCATGATGGAGCACCTTGCCATAAGGCAAAAGTGATAACTAAGTGGCTCGGGGATCAAAACATAGACATTTTGGGTCCATGGCCAGGAAACTCCCCAGACCTTAATCCCATTGAGAACTTGTGGTCGACCGTCAAGAGGCGGGTGGACAAACAAAAACCCACAACTTCTGACAAACTCCAAGTATTGATTATGCAAGAATGGCCTGCCATCAGTCAGGATGTGGCCCAGAAGTTAATTGACAGCATGCCAGGGCGAATTGCAGAGGTCTTGAAAAAGAAGGGTCAACACTGGAAATATTGACTCTTTGCATAAACTGAATGTCATTGTCAATGAAAGCCTTTAATACTTCAGTGTTACCATAGTAACTACTGACATAAAGATCTAAGAACACTGAAGCAGCAAACTTTGTGGAGACCAATACTTGTGTCATTCTCAAAACCTTTGACCACGATTGTACTGTACAGTATGAGTGATTACACTATATGTGTTGTTGATGGGTTTTTTATTTTTCACAAGTAAATTACTATATGCAAAGATATAGAAAAAATAAAGGCTATTGAAGCAAATTGCTGCATTTCTGAATCCTTCTTGTTCCATATACTTTAGTACAGTCAAGAAAGTGAAAAGGTGTTATTCTTATTCTATAATGAAATGATGATTTATGTGAAAAATCATTCAAACTTCAAAGAGATAAGTTAATAATTTATGTAATGCTCCCTGTTGTTAGTGTTTTTTAGGACAGTGTGTAATGAGTGACAATGTATGCTTTCTGAGTGAGAATTGTTGCCAGTGTTATGGTCAAACGAGCTTATTTTGAGAAATATATTAAATGTTTTGGTGGTTTGAGTGAGTTTTGGAGGTGAGATTAACTGTTTGGCTTCAGTATTGACCGATGCTTGTTAGCAATTGAAAAAAACTGTGAACACAGTACATTGTACCTTTAATGATCCACATTTCATGTATAGAGCTTAGATGATGATTATTGTTCAAAACATGTCTAACTGGGATGAGTTTCCCACGACAACCCAGCCGCACAGCCGCGAGAGGATAATGAATGCAAAATCAACCTTTGAGAGTCAACCTTCTGTGTGTGAATCAACGCAATTCGTCAATTGATGCATTTGCTGCTCTACGAGCTGTGTGGGTCTGGGCAGGGGTGGACTGGGACCAAAAGTCCGGTATTTTTACACACTGGCCCATCACCACCAGGCATTTGCCAGAACTGCCCTATGGCCAGTCAGTTTCTTGGTCTGTTTCGTCAATAGAAAACTCACCACTGAAATTTCTTTAATATTTTGCCTTACAGAAAAAAAACTCAACTTTCCCCTAACCTTAGTTTGTTTGAAACTGAAAACCTTACTCAACTAGATGAGCTAGCCTACACCCTCTCTACTCTCACCCTCTGGTGACTGGTGATCAGCAACCCTTGAGTTAGAGGACTGGCCTCTAGACAAGAGGAAGTTACCAGACAAACCACTGGTGAGCTCTGGCTTGGTAGGAGGGGATATGACTGGTGGTAGGGGACATGATCTTTTGGAAACTCCATACATATAGACTCGCAGGTGGCTTTTAATAAGTTTACTTAAAACAGTGGAACCAGGGAGGTCAAGCATCAGGCTCTATCCTACTGAGTCTGTGTGTGTGTGTGTGTGTGTGTGTGTGTGTGTGTGTGTGTGTGTGTGTGTGTGTGTGTGTGTGTGTGTGTGTGTGTGTGTGTGTGTGTGTGTGTGTGTGTGTGTGTGTGTGTGTGTGTGTGTGTGTGTGTGTGTGTGTGTTGTGTGTGTGTGTGTGTGTGTGTGTGTGTGTGTGTGTGTGTGTGTGTGTGTGTGTGTGTGTGTGTGTGTGTCCTGTGGGTCCTCAGTTAGACAATAGCTAGCAGGGTGGGGTCGCCGCGGCTGGGGACAGGACATGGGAAGGGTGGGAAACGGCCCTGAGTGTGTGTGGGTCTATCTGTGTGTGTGTGTGTGTGTGTGTGTGTGTGTGTGTGTGTGTGTGTGTGTGTGTGTGTGTGTGTGTGTGTGTGTGTGTGTGTGTGTGTGTGTGTGTGTGCGTGCGTGCGTGCGTGCGTGCGTGCGTGCGTGCGTGCGTGCGTGCGTGCGTGCGTGTGTGTGTGCAACCCCTCTGAGTACACTGTTCAAACATCAACCATTGTGGCTCAAACAGAGCCATCCAGTGTCCAGTCGCCTAACAGGGGTGTGTGAGTTAATTATGTATTCAGAGCCACACAAAGACACTACTGTCCCATTTCTCAACAGAAACACAACCATCAATTGGTAGGGCCAGACCACACTCAGAAAGGTTCAGAGGTCAAAAAGGCTCCAACTCTCCCCCTCAGAACGAGACAACAGCAGAGGAAGGGAGGGGCGGGACTGGAATTAAAAATGGACTTGAGAGACAGCCAAGTTTCCATAGAATTTCTGTGGGTGAACTCTATTCAAGGGTGTTCTCCCTTAAAGCGCAAAGAGCAGCTGTCAGGGCCGGAGTTCAGGGAACAACAATGGGATGGTCACTCAACCTCACCTGTAATAACACTTCAAGGTCAGAGGTCAGGGCAGGACACGGATATTAGGGGACGATTAATGTCTTCACATGAAATCTACTCAGTTCAGTTATTATCTGTGATCCTGTATGCCTCAGCTGGTAGGGCATGGTAGAGCACTTGCATCACTAGGGTTGTGGATGTGTATCCCGCTTTGGCAACCCATACCAAATGTAAGCAAGCAGTACTGTAAGATGCTTTGGATAAAAGCCTCTGCCTATATTAAATGCATTATTGTCTCAGTGCGTTATCAAAATAGAGGCATTTGTTGTGGCATCATGCCTATCAATTCTATGTCTAGAGAAATAAATATGGCCAAGTTATTTACATAGTCTGCATACAAATACATGTATACATAAAACATATATTTACATGCGTATGTAATATGTTAGCTATTCAGTGGAAGTATTTTGTTCAATATACTGTAGATTATAACAATATCATTATGGATTGTAGTTGATTTCTGCAGACCATAAAATGGTGGTTCGCTGTATACTGATGAGACAACTGTTTCACATGATCACAGTTGGGATCACTTAGACTTCTGCCTGAAACACTTCCAAGCCTTTGATGTGTAACTAGCCGTATAGGAAAATGAAGTCATCATCACAAATAAGGAGATAGAGACCAGAGAGAGGGAGAGAGAGACCAGAAAAGAGAGATAGAGGTCAGTGAAAGAGGGAGACCAGGGAGAGAGGGAGAGAGAGACCAGAAAAGAGAGATAGAGGTCAGTGAAAGAGGGAGACCAGAGAGAGGGAGAGAGAGACCAGAAAAGAGAGATAGAGGTCAGTGAAAGAGGGAGACCAGGGAGAGAGGGAGAGAGAGACCAGAAAAGAGAGATAGAGGTCAGTGAAAGAGGGAGACCAGGGAGAGAGGGAGAGAGAGACCAGAAAAGATAGATAGAGGTCAGTGAAAGAGGGAGACCAGGGAGAGAAGGAGAGAGATCAGAGAGATAGAGAGGAGGGGTCCACAGAACAAAAAGCATATGAATGTAATGTTGAGTTGAGTGGGTGTGTCGGCTGCTGTGAGAATTTAAGGTTGAGTTGAGTGGGTGTGTCGGCTGATGTGAGAATTTAAGGTTGAGTTGAGTGGGTGTGTGGGCTGCTGTGATACTTTAAGGTTGGTTTGAGTGGGTGTGTGGGTGTGTGGGCTGAATGGAGGAACTATTTAGACATTTTGGGTGGGGTGTGTCCCAGGGGATAGGTTTTCACTCACCCTAGCTGTGTGTATGTGAGTGTGCATGTGCGTGTGCGTGTGTACCTAAGAGCCAGCTGCTGTTCTGGCCTACTGATCACACACTCTCTAGGTAATGAGACACCACAGAGACAGAATCTACAGAGACAGAATCACCCTCATGTCTAACTAAGGATTGAAGGAGATGTTTTAATAATGCCAGACCATAATAATGGAATAGAGATGTGACAGGTCACCAGGGTCATGTTCAGTAGTGCACATGGTAGCCACACTTTTTGCAACAAAAAACAAAGATATGTGTTCTTATTGGACATGTTCTGGTACTTTTAAATGTTTCCTCTCTTCTGAACACCACCCATACTTATCTCAATATAACCACCTGCATATAGTCAGTTCCTGTACTGAAAGAGGTTAAAAGGTTGGCACAGTGAAATCCTCACCACTCAGCCTCATAACACATTCCTCCCTCTTGGTTCTAAAACATTTCTCCACCACTGGTTGTCCCGTGTAGCTCAGTAGGTAGAGCATGGTAGAGCAATGCCAAGGTTGTGGGTTTGTTTCCCATGGTGGGCTAGTATGAAAAATATATACAAGTTGCTCTGGATAAGAGCATCTGCTAAATGATGTAAATGTTAGGATTGGGGTAGGGGTAGCTTATTCTAGATCTGAGCCTTTGAAAACACAGAACAAAACTGTTGGCAGAAGACATTGTATTTCTTGTCCATCTTGGATACAACATCGCTAATGCCGTAAACTAATCCGCTAGCTCTCTGTCACTTCCACATGTAATGGGAACTGTTGTGGACAGTTAGCCTCATGGTAATACTGCTACCTGATCAGGTAAGTCCATCAATAATGTAGCTATTTGCTAACAGTAAGGTCTGGGGTAACATGTTAGCTGTGCTGGAGCACTGGATCAACATTACTAAACCTTTCCAAAAATAGATTTTGCTTTACCCCAGGGAAGATTCAATTAATTCATTACAGACTTTCAGCTCCCTCCAAAGATGTTCTATTGGGTTCAGGTCTGGAGACTGGCTAGGCCACTCCAGGACCTTGAGATGCTTCTTACGGAGCCACACCTTAGTTGCCCTGGCTGTGTGTTTCGGGTCGTTGTCATGCTGGTAGACCCAGCCACGACCCATCTTCAATGCTCTTACAGAGGGAAGGAGGTTGTTGGCCAAGATCTCGCGATACATGGCCCCATCCATCCTCCCCTCAATACGGTGCAGTCGTCCTGTCCCCTTTGCAGAAAAGCATCCCCAAAGAATGATGTTTCCACCTCCATGCTTCACGGTTGGGATGGTGTTCTTGGGGTTGTACTCATCCTTCCTCTTCCTCCAAACACGGCGAGTGGAGTTTAGACCAAAAAGCTCTATTTTTGTCTCATCAGACCACATGACCTTCTCCCATTCCTCCTCTGGATCATCCAGATGGTCATTGGCAAACTTCAGATGGGCCTGGACATGCGCTGGCTTGAGTAGGGGGACCTTGCGTGCGCTGCAGGATTTTAATCCATGACGGCGTAGTGTGTTACTAATGGTTTTCTTTGAGACTGTGGTCCCAGCTCTCTTCAGGTCATTGACCAGGTCCTGCCGTGTAGTTCTGGGCTGATCCCTCACCTTCCTCATGATCATTGATGCCCCACGAGGTGAGATCTTGCATGGTGCCCCAGACCGAGGGAGATTGACCGTCATCTTGAACTTCTTCCATTTTCTAATAATTGCGCCAACAGTTGTTGCCTTCTCACCAAGCTGCTTGCCTATTGTCTTGTAGCCCATCCCAGCCTTGTGCAGGTCTACAATTTTATCCCTGATGTCCTTACACAGCTCTCTGGTCTTGGCCATTGTGGAGAGGTTGGAGTCTGTTTGATTGAGTGTGTGGACAGGTGTCTTTTATACAGGTAACGAGTTCAAACAGGTGCAGTTAATACAGGTAATGAGTGGAGAACAGGAGGGCTTCTTAAAGAAAAACTAACAGGTCTGTGAGAGCCTGAATTCTTACTGGTTGGTAGGTGATCAAATACTTATGTCATGCAATACAATGCAAATTAATTATTTAAAAAATCATACAATGTGATTTTCTGGATTTTTGTTTTAGATTCCGTCTCTCACAGTTGAAGTGTACCTATGATAAAAATTACAGACCTCTACATGCTTTGTAAGTAGGAAAACCTGCAAAATCGGCAGTGTATCAAATACTTGTTCTCCCCACTGTACATATTCATGTACAGTTGTTATATCATATCACGTGCAATATTGTAAGTCATTCTTGGATTGAACTTACATAGTCATTCACTCAGGAATGCATATTAGTAGCCTGTCAGTTGTATCTTTTTTCATTGCTTTTAGTATATTGAATGTGCAATACGTGCATTTATCTGTAATTAAACCCTGCGCACTAAGGACTGTATTTTAAGTACACTGTTTATATAAGGGAATTACTATTATTACCCTAAATTATATGATACACACATTTAGCTATTTAAGTATCTCTTCCTGTCATTTACCTGTACAGTTAATTTAACAATGCAAAATATTCACTTACCTGTTCAATTAACCAGTCTGTATATTAAGTAAACTATTATTGCCCTCAATTATATCATACGCACTTTTAGCTATTTAAGTATTTCTCTGCCATTGACCTGTATAGTATAGTTAACCATGCAAATACTCCTTATTTATCTATATCAACTTGCAATATTTTTTTTCTTTTTTATATTTTTTTTCACCTAACACTCTGTAACAATGTATAGTGTACATATTCAGCCAACCACCCATAATATGCAATGTCTTTTTATAGCTTTTTTGCACTCCTGACTTCTTGTATTTTTATACTTCTTCATACTGCCGCTTTACGTATCATGTATCGTGTATCTGTCTTTTGTGTCTTTTGCTCTAAAATTATACCTCCGACATTTAGTGCTGTGAAGGAAAGGAAGCGTCTCCTGATAGCGGGGGCTTTTGGTTTCCTGTTGTGGACTAACAGTTTTGGGGGCTTCAAACACACACACACACACACACACACACACACACACACACACACACACACACACAGGGCTATGTCTTGCTATACTTGTGAGGACCAATAATTGATTCCCATTCAAAATCCTATTCTCCCTAACCCCTAAACCTAACCCCTAACCCTAATTTGAACCCTAAGTGGTTGGCGCCGCCCTGTGTGGTCGCCTGTTAAGCAGCTCCCATGTTCGTGCGTTAATTGATGTTTTAGTATGTTTTTCGTGAGTTTTTCTTTTTAACAGTTGAACTATATAGTTCAGGATTATGGAGTGCTACTGTTTTACGAAGGTTTTAGCGGTCCTTTTTATCACTGAGGCACTTTTTCTTACGTTTTGCAACGCAGAACGTACACGTGAGTCCTCAATTATTTACAACAGAGCCCATTTATTGGATTTAGCACACTCAGAGCTGCTGCAACCCCAGGGAAAAGTTCATTATTCCGGACGAGTTGAAAAGGCGATGGCATGTACGCAGGGAGGGATTGAAGTGTAACGCAAAGCTCAGGAAATACAAGCCTGCTATACCGTCTATCATTATGGGCAACGTGAGATAGCTGCATAACAAGATGGAGGAACTAGAGGGTCTTGTCCGTGGACAAAGGCAGTTCAGAGAAGCTAGTCTAGTGTTTTTTACAGAGACATGGCTGAATAATAACATCCCCACAGGGAACGTCACTATCGGAGGTTTCCAGACCATCAGAGCGGACAGGGATAGCGCTTCTTCCGATAAGAGTAACGGAGGGGGGCTGGCTATATTAGTTAACAACAGATGGTGTAATCTGAGCCGTATTACTTTTACTTTTTGTAGCCCGTCCATTAAGCTGTTAGCCGTTAGCCTGAGACCCTACTATTTGCAGAGGGAATTCACGGTGGCCATTGCCATCAAGGACCGTTTTGAGACAACAGACTGGGATGTGCTCTGTGAGGCTCATGGGGAGGACATTGATGGACTTACAGACTGTATAACGGACTATGTCAATTTTTGTGTAGACAACACTGTACCCACCAGGAAGGTACGCTGTTTTCCAAATAATAAACCCTGGGTCACCAGCGACCTGAAGGCCCTGCTGAATGAGAAGAGGGCCTTCAAGGAGGGGGACAGGGACAAATTGCGTCCAGAGGGAGCTGAAGTTGCGGATTGCTGAGGGGGAAGAGTGTATAAGGAGAAGATGGAGGACAAGCTGAGACAGAGCCAGGTGAGACAGGTGTGGAAGGGTATGAGAAATATCACTGGCTTCAAAAAGTCAAACTGTAGGCAGACAGAGGGGACCCAGGACAGAGCCAATGAGCTGAACCAATTTTTTAGCAGGTACGATATTAGCTCTGTCCACCTCCCCTCCCCAGGCCACACACCCTGTAATTAACCCTGTTCTAAGGACTGTATTTAAGGAATTAGTATTATTACCCTGAATTATATCATACGCAGATTTAGCTATTTAAGTATCTTTCTCTGCCATCAACCTGTATAGTATAGTTAACCATGCAAATATATATTTTTTTATATCAACGTGCAATAATTGTATCATTTTTTCACTTAACACTATAACAATGTATAGTGTACATATTCAGTCATTCACTCATACTATGCAAGGCGTTTCTATAGATTTTTGCACTCCAGACTTTGTATTTTTATACTTTTTATTACATGTATTGTGTATCTGTCTTTTGTGTATTTCGTTCTGGCATTTTGCACCTGCAATGTGTTTTTCGTAGCTGCTTGATAAAGTAACTTCCCCCACGGGGATCAATAAAGTACCTATCTATCTATCTATCTATCTATCTATCTATCTATCTATCCCTAATTTTTACCCTAACCCTAACCCCTAAGCCTAAAATAGCCTTTTTACAAGTGAGGATCGTCAAAATGTTCCCACTTCTCTGAATTTTAGTTAGTTTACTAATCTTTTGAGGACTTCTGCTACAAGTATAGTAAAACATGTACTGAACACCACACACACAATTCCCTAAAAACATGCCACTTCAATACAGCTATGACCAGAAGTGACTTTTCGTAGCAGGTTAGGAGAGCATTGTTTTGCTAGATGTTAACCACAAACCTTTTCCTACCCTTAGCCTAATTCTCCTAACCTGCTACGAAAAAGTCCCTTCTGGTCAGAGCTGTATTGAAGTGGCGTGTTTTAATGGAATCCCCACATGCATATACACACACAGCCTTCCTTCCTGCCAGGACACAGGAAGGAAGGCTGAAGGATACTGGGTCACTTTGGATATAAACAGTGCTCACACAATGACAGTTGGGCTGCAGTGTTTGAAATACTTGGGTCATAGTAGAGCACAGTTGTGAATGCAGCCAGGTCACCCATGATACAAGTCAGTATTCGATGTCCTTCCACGTCTGAGGACGTTGGGAGATTACGTGGAAACCAGCCACTAGGGGCAACAGTGAGCGTTGTTACCTTCAAGTAGATTTTGGTTTTGTTAGGGCATTGTGGACAGGGACGGTGCATAGACGTAAGCAACTGCCTCTGATTGCAAGTTCACATCTAGCAATAATACATTTTTTAAATATTTATGTTTTAAGCTTATCTCGAACCTTGACCCCTACCTTAACCATTCGGAGTTCATGCCTAACCTCAATAATTTTTTGTTAATGCCTAAAATGTAGAAATTTGACGTTTGGAACAACTTCGAAATTGTACATTTGAGAAACATGGATGAATGTAAATGTAAATGACAGTTAGTCATTTCAGCCATGTATAGTCCCAGCTGGCAAAACTGGTCTAAATTACGTTGTTACTATAATCATATTCATTGTGATTTTAATGGAACAACTGATCCTAAGTCAGCAGTCCTAATCTCATATGCCTGCGTGAGAAATAGAGAGTCAAAACATCCCTCAGATTAGAAACAACACAGAATATGCCTCCCGAGTGGTGCAGCGGTCTGAGGCTACATCGCAGTGCTAGAGGAATCACTACAGACCTGGGTTCGATCCTAGGCTGTATCGCAGCTGGCCACGACCAGGAGACCCATGAGGCGGCGCACAATTGGCCCAGCGTCATCCGGGTTAGAGGAGGGTTTGGCCGGCCGGGATGTCCTTGTCCCATCGCACTCTAGCAACTCCTTGTGGCGGGACGGGTGCATGCATGCTGACTTCGGTCACCAGCTGTACGGTGTTTCCTACCACACATTGGTGGGGCTGGCTTCCGGGTTAAGCGACCAGTGTGGCTTGGCAGGGTCGTGTTTCGGAGGATGCATGGCTCTCGACCTTCGCCTCTCCCGAGTCCGTACGGGAGTTGCAGCGATGGGACAAGACTGTAACTACCAATTGGATATCACAAAAAAGGGGTAACAAATATAAGAAGAAACAACACAGAAAACCATTGAATACTATGATCAATACCACTCAATAAAACCACTGAATACTATGATCAATACCACTCAATAAAACCACTGAATACTATGATCAATACCACTCAATAAAACCACTGAATACTATGATCAATACCACTCGATAAAACCATTGAATACTATGATCAATACCACTCAATAAAACCACTGAATACTATGATCAATACCACTCGATAAAACCACTGAATACTATGATCAATACCACTCGATAAAACCATTGAATACTATGATCAATACCACTCGATAAAACCACTGAATACTATGATCAATACCACTCGATAAAACCACTGAATACTATGATCAATACCACTCGATAATACTATGATCAATACCACTCGATAAAACCACTGAATACTATGATCAATACCACTCGATAAAACCACTGAATAACAGATTGACATGTAACAGCCTGACCTGCAGTCAGTTGGGCTGGTATGAGTTAGGAGGGGGGTTCAGTTAAGACCCATCTTCAGATACTGAACGCTGCTCGTCCCTACATCATAACCTTTTCATTTAAGCAGGATTTGAGAGCTGAGCATCGGTCAAGTTACCAGCTTATGGAGGCTTTGTCTCAGAGAGGAGTGGCTGTGGTGGACCTCTGGATCACGTGTGTGTGTGAGGGGACAGAGTGTGGCTGGGCTGGAGGCACTAGAGGAACTAGAGGCACTAGAGGAGCTAGAGGACCTAGAGGAGCTAGAGGAGCTAGAGGCACTAGAGGCACTAGAGGCACTAGAGGAGCTAGAGGAACTAGAGGCACTAGAGGCACTTGAGGAACTAGAAGAACTAGAGGAACTAGAAGAACTAGAGGAGCTAGAAGAACTAGAGGAGCTAGAGGTTGAGAGGAACTAGAAGAACTAGAGGAGCTAGAAGAACTAGAGGAGCTAGAGGTCGAGAGGAACTAGAGGAGCTAGAGGAACTAGAGGACCTAGAGGGGCTTGAGGAACTAGAAGAACTAGATGAGCTTGAGGAACTAGAAGAACTAGAGGAGCTAGAAGAACTAGAGGAGCTAGAGGAACTAGAAGAACTAGAGGAACTAGAGGCACTAGAGGAGCTAGAGGACCTAGAGGAGCTAGAGGAGCTAGAGGCACTAGAGGCACTAGAGGAGCTAGAGGAACTAGAGGCACTAGAGGCACTTGAGGAACTAGAAGAACTTGAGGAGCTAGAGGTCGAGAGGAACTAGAGGAACTAGAGGAGCTAGAGGAGCTAGAGGGGCTTGAGGAACTAGAGGGCTTATGATTATCAGGGTCTATCCTGCTCAGTGTGTGTGTTTGTGTGTGTGTGTGTGTGTGTGTGTGTGTGTGTGTGTGTGTGTGTGTGTGTGTGTGTGTGTGTGTGTGTGTAGGAAGACTAGATGGGGCCTCTGAGACCATTTTCAAAGGAAGAATGAAGCTGACACAACATGGAATGACCTTGAGTTAGATGAAAACTGAAAAGCACTGAACAGTAGTTAACACTTGAAGCCAACAGGTATGATGTACTAACACATTGATGTTAGTACGTTATAACCCCATTATGCATTGGTTTATCTCATAATAATTCTGAGTTATCATCAGTCACTTTGATTCAGTAGACCAATTACCACATAAAACGTTTATTATAAATCTGTATATTATAAATGTTAGCATATTATATGTTAATGCTAAAACTTAATAAGAACTTATAAGAAGTAACAATATATTATACCTGTTGTCTTTCATTCAAGTGATACTAGCAGGACCGTCGCTCTCTCTTGCACAATTGTTCTGTCTATGATTGGTCAGATATCATTGTTCAGTATCAGGACCGGTATTCATAAAGCATGTCAGAATAGGAGCTTTAATCTATGATCAGGTCCCCTCTTTCCATGTAATCTTATTCATGATGATCTAAAACTGATTTTAGATCAGCACTCCTACCCTGAGAGGCTTTATGAATATGGGCCCGGGCCTACACAAGACTCAACCAATGAAACACTCTCAAACCAAAGAAAACTGCTGTATTGTACTTTGAAACCCTGTGTTAAAGGCAATGTGATATTACAATTTCTGGCTGACATGGCAACCTGAATTCATTTACATTACTAATTTCCATCAGAGTAGAGCGTGTTTCAGGCAATAAAGACTGTTATTTATTTAGTCAGTCTTCTAACTACTGTGTTTCACCATATTCAATCGCGGTAGCTAAACACTGTCTTTATGGTGACATTTTAAACAAGGTCCATCTTGTGAGGGTAAATGAAGCCTTCATAAACCATTAAGAGATCTACATGGAGACCTCATAAATAATGTACAAGCAAATGTCATACAATAGCAGGGTGATATAACAGAGCCCTTACATCTAGTGCTTTGCCAAATGAGGCAAACCCTTAAGCCATCCTTTATACAATATAAACATAGTTTATAAGTGATCTGTGGAGCATTTAGGGTCTACATCAAATGTGAAGTAATGGTTCTTATAACACAGTCATGTATATTAACGGTATGCTGACACAAAGACTGATCTGAGAGAAGCACTTACGAGAAACAACATTTTTTAATAGATGAAATAAATACTAATTTATACATGCATGATCCAAAAAAAACACATTAGCAATACTATGGTAAGTCTGGTAGATAGTGTAAAACCTATGGCACACACTCACAGCAGCTTTTACCCATTTTAAGAATTTCACACATTGAAAAACACAAGCGATGGAGGATACTCTTCTTACCTCCTACTCTCACTAGAGCACATGTACTTCTACTACAGGTCACCTGGGGGGTCCATAGGTCATAGGTCATAGGTGATAGGTCACACACGGCAGGCTACATCCATCATTTTATATGTCGTTTTCACCATTGCTGAAAACTGAGGTAAACTTTATCAGGTTTTAAGATCCTTGTAAGTTTGTTTTTGGCAAAGAGAAGGCCAACAGGTGTATGTAGATTGAAGACTGAGATTAAATTGTCTGTTTCTTACGGTGAGGTTCTGGTCACATCCAGCGCAACCAAAACCTTGTTTTCCGATATTGTTACTTCTAAGCTCAGTAAAACTCCAAACACAGCACACCTATCTCAACCGTAGAACCAGATCCAGACTCCTTCCATTGTGTTCGCTCTCTGCTCTCACCCAACCTCCCGACCCTAAACGAACAGGGCCAATCCCAGCGAGTCTCTTTGGTATGCCAAAGGAGATAGAGATGAGATTTTGTCATCCACGATCACTTCTAGAATGGGTTTACTTCTATTTATTTATTAAACTAATTCACAGAATGGGAATTGACTGGCGGTAGAGTCCTAGGTGAAGATCTCTCCCTTAGCGCCTGTGAGAGCAGCGTGCAGCCGTCCGATACAGCGCACGCCGAGTTGCGCAAGCGCTCCCTGTAGTCTGCCATTTTGGTGCTGCTCTCTGGATGCTGGGAGACGTCCCGGAGGCCCTGAGTGAGGAGGACGCACGCTGACACCACGCTCATGGCGCCGCCCAGAACCGCCGTCTGCACACCCTTCCCCTCGGGCGACACGCTCGCTGCCCGGCCTAGAAACTGTGGTTCCGTGGCGAACCCGACCAATGCGTTTACTGCTTGGACCAGTGCCGCGCTGAACAGGACGCAGCGGTTGCGCGTCAGCTCGCTGGGCTGCGTCTTGACTTCGCGGACGCAGGCCAAGAGGGCCGTGCCGCTCGTGCTAATGCTCTTGACGCTGAGCTTGAACTGTTCCTTGGCGAAGCGGTCCTTGGACCTCTCACTGGCCAGGCCCGAGGCGTCCGTCAGGGTCTTGAGGTTGCGGGAGATGTTCTGCGATAGCTCCAGCAGTAGCTGGGGCGTGAGGTCCGGCAGCGGCGTGACCCGGACGATGCTGCAGCTCTGCTCTACCTCGTGGCGGCACCGTGTCACTTTATAGCGGTCCACAAGCCCTGGCAGGCATGGCTGAGAACCCGAGGTCTCCACCGCCGCTAGGTAGGCGGCGTGTGCCGAACACTCAGTCAACGACACCACCAGGTCCCCCATCTCTAGTAAGCGGTCTCCCACCTCAACGAAGCGGCCCATGTTGAGCTGCGACTGGATGTCATGGGTGAGGATGGAGAGTTCTTTGGTGCGGGCGATGACCGTGTCGCGGCACTGCTCGAATGTCTCGGCCACCGCCACGCCGTCCGCAGTGACCACGGGCCGTGTCTCACTGCAGAGCAGGAGGAGGTCGGCAACCAGCTGCATTTTGCCCTTACACGTGTCACAGATGGACGAGAGCTTCTTCCTCTGCTGCAAGCTGCTGCTCTGTGTGCTGCTGGAACCCTCGCTAGCTGACCTCCCTGAGCCACTACTGGCCATAGTAGGTGGGTCAAGCTGCTCGATTCGTGGGGGGGGGTTTCAATGAGAAACGTGTTTACATCGTCACACACTCCATGGTCAGAAAGTGTAGTTTAAGACATTGTTATTAACGATAACCCACACCCCTATATGTGTAAAACTGTGAGTTTGAACTGGCCAGAAGATATTCCTTATAGTCCTTCAGAGTATATGTAGTCCACTGTATGTGTCAATGTGAGATTGGGAAAAAGCACAGGGCATTGTATTCTCAAAGTAAACATTTGCTGAGATCAAAATAGAATTTCCATATCATGGTACTCCAGCTAATTTTTCTCATACAAAGTATGGATTGGAATTCTGTTGGGGTTAATTTAGTAACTTGGTTTTGAGCTATGATCTATAAAATTAACTATTCCAAATAGTCACTTAGTCTTCAATGAGAGTTCCTTCCTTTTCATTTTTCGGTGACAATCCCTTCAAATGATAACTTCTCGTTTACTCAGTGTTTATAACTTATTTGTTGTCATGTTTACATATTAAATAAAATGCCCTGGGAAAAAACTTCAACCACCCGCTAATATCTATAACAAGCTGTAGTCCCAGCTTTTCGCAAAACAGAAAAATTCACAGGTTCTAGTAATAAACTATATTGGTCAAAATCACACACAAAACTACAGTGCCACCAATGTGCCTATACTTCAGGCTAAGTGCAGACTGTACAAAGATAATATTAAAAGTTATGAATCTAACAAAATCGATCTGATAATATTTGAACTGATAAACTACAATTTTAAGACGTGTCCTTTTTTCGGATTAAATTGACACATAGGATTTTAAAATACCTGCTTGCTTGAGGGCAGGGTGTATGTGAACTGTACTGTCTGTTGAAGTGTTCACACTAAGTTTGACCACCCTAGTTTTACCGGGAGGCTGGCTCATTCCAGTTACAAGGAGAGCACCACCCAGACAGTTCCGTTCGACCACTCCTCGCTCCCTCTGCCTTTCCTGCATCATCATTACATGAGTCTTTCCAAACAGAAGGCTCCAAAAACGCAACAGGCCAATTGCACTGGCCCTCCCGCGACTTTCAACCTTTTCTTTTTCATACACAGTCCCGTGATAGACACTTGTTCGTCCGGCAGGTTCGATTCCATAGGCATATCTATTGTCCATAAGCACTTCTTAGTAAAACGCGGGGCGTGAATGTCTTGTCCGGCATATCCTGTGTCGGGTTTCGGTTTTGATATCCATAGCAGTCGTGTCCCTTTTGAAATGATGGCCTAAACTCCTGAACATTCCCGAAACATTCTTTCACAACTAACATGACGGTCGACCACAAGACATCACAGAAAAACGAGTAGTGGAGATTCCAAATTGAAAGTCAGTTGTGCTCTCTCCCGCTACATCTTCTGTATAGACTAGTATCAGGAAGCGGGGAGGGTGTGGTCGCCCTAGAACGGCTTGATTGTAGCCAAGTAGCAACACAGGCAGCGAGGCAAGAATGATAGCCTTCCGTTGAAATAATATGTAGCTTTAAAAATGTTTAAGGTCAATCTGGCGCGACAATATAGAGCCAAAATGACCAGCGCGCGTTTATCAAATGGTCCAATACGATTCCACAAGTTGTCCGGGATAGTCGTTGGCTTTCCTGGTGAGTTTTATGGTCCGGGTTTTAGGACAGACTGCTCCCTCTGCCATGAGCCAGCCCTTCCCGAGGCCCAGACGTGGGTGCATTCGACTACCGGTGTAAGGGCAAAGTTACACCCAAAACGCAGTTCTCCAAAATGACCGACAGTCCGCCCTGCATTTCATTTATTTGGTTTCCTTAATTTCCCTTCTCAAAAACAATTAAAACGTGTGATACTCCGAGACCGCGCCGTTCTTTCTTATACAAGTCCAAACTTATCTTACACTGCTCACATTATGCAATAACACAGCTGTTGGATTCTACTAGAATGAGTGGCTTCTTTGCTGTGCGCTCATTTGGGCTTTAATTATGTGTTTCGTGTTTCCGCGCTTCACTACGCATAGGCTACGTTTCCACTTGATAAGATTGAGCCATTTGTGATAAGCAATTAGGTATATAAACCCTCGATTGCTGATGCTATGTATTGTCCATTGAGAGGCTTTGAAGCCACTGTTCGGCCATATTGGCACTCCCGAGTAGAAGCGGTCCTCCAAAGGAATGAATCGAATTCTACAGTATTTCAAGTAAATGCTTCAAGGAAAAAAATTAAATGTATTTAAGTATTTGTGTTGTTTTAGTGGGGACAGTAACATTAGCTAATCTCAAACATATATACTTTAAGGCATTTATATATATTTTTTTCTATTTGTAATGTTTAGCTCACAATATAATTTAAAAGTATGCATTGAGGTGTCTGTAATATGATTAGTGTATCTATAAATCATTGGCAATAACTAATCTATTAAACAGAATCAGCCAGTCTGATTTAACTCATGACATTAGGCTAAGGGCAACAATGTATTCTGAGAGATTGTACTATAATTTAATTATATAATTTATGGATGCTTGTTGGCCTATTTAATTTGAGTTTAAAATTGTTTTACTGACCACCTTTCTTAGGCCTATCCCTGTATGTGTCCCAAAAGCACCCTATTCACTACATAGTGCACTACTTTTGACCAGGGCCTATAGAGCACTATATCGAGAATAAGGTGCAATATGGGTTGCACCCCAAACGGCACCACTCTTACAATTCTTCATATCTGCAGAACATTTTGGGCCTTTGAATACTTGACAAAGTTCTTTACTCCTTGAAAACTATAAAATGCTATCCAGTACAGTTTGAGCAGGGTTGGTATATTAGCATCCCTTGATAAATATATTTCTATATAGTTCAATGAGACAATTAACTGATTAGATTATATATTTTTGTCACTTCAATCTTATTATTTACAGACCTACATTTGGGAATTAATATAATAATATAAATGTTTAATCACTCTGAAGGCTATGACTATTCTTTTTTTTTTAAATGTAAAAACATTATATTTGTTGGTAATCCTTGATATAGCTGATATAAGTAATCTCATCATGCTGGTTTTGTGCATCATACAAGTACATGATAGTACATATATAGGTATAATGTTATTTACTATGTGGATGGTGCTAATGGATATAAAAAATTAAACCCTACCGCCTTAAGTTGTGCTATGAATAGTCCAAGAGCCACAGTATTTACTATGGACGGTGAAATCTGACTCTCTCTCTCTGTGTTAATGGTAGTGACATCACGGACATTGTCCACTCACAGAAGACAGAGGGGGGAAAGCTGGGATGTGAGGGAACCAATAGGAGAATGGAGAGAGGGACTAATACCTAACGTACTCTAACCCCAATAGGCTTGAATGGTTATGTACTGTCTGTTCCCGGCAGTTACAAGAGCTGTGAGTCACAGGGAGGTAGAATACCTGTAATAATGTTCGTGAACATAGTGTTGGATCTATTAGCTGTAGTATGATTGTGAAGGATTCAAAAGAGCCAAAGCCAAGGAGTATTGTATGACTCAACAAGTCTTATTCTATTCTATTCACATCATACCTTCCAGACCCCTAGAGTCAGATAACAAGCAAGAAATACAATCCATGAACCGTCACAATGCAATACTGTCTGCGTGAACCACTCTTCCCCAGAGTCCTATACTGCCCTACCAAGCACAAAGGCAGTAACTGCTCATAGCAATAATTATTTACCTTGGTTTCACAGTAACTTCACGCAGTTACTTCTAACAGGACCCCCATTTTCTCCAAAACACAATACAATAGAGGCAGGATACTTGTCCACATGATTAAGCATGTATTTAAAAGCCATTTTTCTCAGTTGTTACTGCCTTTTTGCTTGGTAGTATAGTTTCTATGTATACTCATCATAATCAACATTAAATATATGTTTTAATATATTTAATTTTATGCTACAATATGGTATCACTATCAGCCAATAAGTGTGGCCCTTTTTGGCTGAGGAGGTAGTATGCTTTACTACAGGGAGTCTAAATAAGGAAATACAGTATTCAAGTCACTAACGGTATCCCACTCAACCCCCGACCAACACAGACAGCACATCTGAGCAGAGCTGTGTGAGTGTGTGTGTGTGTGCATGTGTGTGGGAGACTGTGTCCGTGTACGTGTGTCTGACACTGTGTGTGTGTGTTGTGTGTCTTGGAAGCAGACAGCCTAGCTTCTGCTGCTAAGCCACAAGTTGAGCCTTGTCAGTCTCTCTCACACACAGCTGCACAGGGCACGGTGCCATTGGGTGGAGTAGGCCAGAGAGGAAACGCTTCAGATTTTGTCAACATGCCCGATCTCTGCTGAAGAACTACTGACCCCATGTACTGTGCTATAGCCTGCACACTACAGGAGCATTTGAAAGAACAGGCATCCACCCAGTAAGAGTGAAGTTGTAAGCAGAAGGGCTCAAATCACACAGTGACTCAATCTTGGGGTGCCCAAGCAGTAATAATAGTAGGTTGGACCCATTGAAATGTAATTCTATTTGGTTGGACTTGTTGATATTTTCAGAACTTATGGCTGTGTCCTGATATTTTATGTGCAAGTTGGACAGAGAAAACAGCACAGAGCACTGTTGTCACTGTAGATATATTATTTTTTAAAGATAAGTTTGTTCTCTATGGAGTTTTGATTTAATAAAGTGGCTGTGTCCAGGCACCCTGCGTTGTGCCGCGCATAAGAACAGCCCTCAGCCGTGGTATATTGGTCATATACCACATCCCCTGGGGCCTTATTGCTTAATTTACTTAATAAAACATCCATTGCTATCATAAGCTGGTTACCAATGTAATTAGAACAGTAAAAATACATGTTTTGTCATACCTGTGTTATACTTTTGATTTACCACGGCTGTTATGCATCATGTTATGCTTTCACATGTAAAAAACGTATTGATGTCACATGGTGAGGTTGGACCCAGGTGCAGAGAAGAGACCAGACGAGGAATCAGTGGTTAAGGAAATACATAATACTTTACTGAGAAACGGTAACCTGAGGATCACAGTAACACTGGGAAAACAACAAACACTAAGTCTGGAAAACTCACTCAGGAGACAAACGCACATGGCAAACATTTCAAGCTTCTGCAAAGGAAACCAGACACACCTGAGGACACACCTGAGTGTCATTAATGTCTCTAGGACGGTCTCTGCCTCCCTCAGGTGACAGGTGGAACAATGACACTTGAATTGCATCTTATGTAGCTAGCCTTCAAAATACTAACAACATTTTAAAAAATAAAGGTGCATTCTGCAGTTCAAACCATAACAAATCGGGCACCTGTCACTGTTTTGGAACCAGATTGGGCAGGAGAAATGTAGCTAGTCTCAAATTCAAAGACAGAGCTATGGATGCAAGGTAAAGATACCTTAATAGAAAATGACTCAAGTAAAAGTGAAAGTCACCAAAAGTAAATGTTATTGCTAAATATACTTAAGTATCAAAAGTAAAAGTATAAACAATTTCAAATTGCTTATATTAAGCAAACCAGACCATTTTCTTGTTTTTTAAATTCACGGATAGTCAGGGGCACACTCCAACACTCAGACATAATTTACAAAGGAAGCATGTGTTTAGTGAGTCCACCAGATCAGAGGAAGTAGGGATGACGAGGGATGTTCTGTTGATAAGTGTGTGAATTGGACCATTTCAGTAAAAAGTATATTATTTTCTTAAGGAAAATAGTGAAGTAAAAGTAAAAGTAGTCAAATATAATAATAGTAAAGTAAAGTACAGATACACCCCAAAAAAACTACTTAAGTAGTAATTTAAAGTAATTTTCCTTAAGTACTTTACACCACTGCACGCACACACACACACAAATCAGAAACATGGACAGCCACATCTTATTTAGCTTACGTTGATTGGACTAAATTGTGTTTGGTATCTTTTAGTTGTCACTGTATTAGACTAAGCATAGGATATTTGATGATCTTGAAATGTATTTGAAATGGTGTTTGAAATGGTGCTGGAGTAGTGAAGGCAGTTCATTTTTTCTTTGTGACTTGCGGTACTCTCCGTGGTTCTAAATCAAAGGTTGTTTTGTAGTCCGAAAGTGTTGGAAATATTAACTTGTTTGACCATGCTGTAAATCATGTAACTGTTCACCGGACAGAGGTTGCTCTAAGGTTTTGTGATGAAACAAAGGTGTGTTTGAATTTATTCTGCCACTGTGTCTTCTTATTGTCTCGGCTTTAGGCCTATATATCACTGTGTCAAGGCATATGAACTAACAGGATATAGAGCAAACAACATAGGTTGTAATATGGGCTTTCCCAGTGATTTTACCCACACTTAGGTACTGAGAGAGACAACAAGTGCTCATTGTGCAAATGTATTTATGTTTTCAATAAACATCAGTAATCCTGGGTTTATATACGTCATTTGATTGTAACCAATCCCCTTTTCCTTCGTCACGTCCCCTCAACGGACTCTGAGCAAAGAATCTCAGCCAATCACCGTTCACCATCTGTAAGCATGGCGGCGGACTTCAGGTGGAGATGTGCTGTGCTTTTGCTCTGTACGTATTTTATATGTATTTTAGCAACGGACGGTAAAAATAACAAGCCCAAGAAGAAGAAAGATATCCGGGATTACAATGATGCCGATATGGCAAGGCTTTTGGAGGAATGGGAGGTAAACAACACGTTTTTAATACGGTTAATATCTGCCGTTTAGTTACTAAGGTTAGCTAGCTACTCAGCTAACTAAATGGCTAATCAGAAAGTTAGCTAACTAACGTGCGCAACATATTTCCTGTCTGATCTCCATGATCTTCGTAACTTGCTAGATATCTACTTCCCCAAGCTATTGCTCATTTTACATTTTAGTAATTTAACAGACGCTCTTATCCAGAGCGACTTACAGTTAGTGCATACATGTTCATACTTTTTTTCGTACTGGTCCACAGTGGGAATCGCTCCGTCAATGCAGCATCATATCTATAGCCCATTGTTATTGTACTATATAACTAACGTTAGCTAACCTTAACCTGCTAAGTTAGCTATAAGTTAGTTAATGAGTGAACAACCTAGTTAAACAGGAACTCATCCTGCTTCACGTGATATATTATTTGTAGCTGTGTATCTCCTCGTTGCTAGTTAACTAATTTACTATTCTGTTCCTATCCTAGTTATCTGAACAAATAGCTTTTTCTTTGCATTACGGAAGCACTTGTAGTCAATTACATAATTCATTGTGTAGTATCTATAACTGTCATATCTCCTCCCCGCTTCTTGCAGAAAGACGACGACATCGAGGAGGGCGACCTCCCTGAGCACAGACGGTCCCCCCCACCTATCGACTTCTCCAAGGTGGACGCTTCCAAGCCTGAGGAGCTGCTGAAGATGTCCAAGAAGGGAAAAACTCTGATGGTGTTTGCCACGGTGGCGGGAGAGCCTGCGGAGAAGGAGACTGAGGAGGTGACCAGTCTGTGGCAGAGCAGCCTCTTCAACGCCAACTTTGACATCCAGAGGTAGGCCTCGGCTTTAGACCTAATGGCGCATTTCTCAAACCTTTCCTCCTCTAATTCTATTGTATAATGAGTGTGCGATCTATCACGGTTGGCCTAATTCGATACTACTAAGATTTATTTTATAAATAAACAAATTAATCCCTACTAACTTGTAACAAACTCTCTCCCTCCCCAAAACCCTCCCAAGCTCTTCAAACTTTTCTCTATCATGCTATGACAATCCATCCTTTAAATTATTTAGCATTTCAAAAATCATGTCGACAGTAACATCTGTTACCCCCAATAACTCTGTTGCTGATCCACAATGATCTTCAACCTGGTATTGCTGCTTTCCACACTCCGAGTCGTGGCGTTAATCTTTCCAATGAAAGCTATGAAGTCAGTTTGATTTACTATCAGTCATTTGACACAGCACATTAGGGCTGGGCAATATGGCCTAAAATTCCTAGAATTTATTAAAATTTGTATTTAAATGTTATTGTTTCACAATTAAAGGTCAAATGCACTGCATTTCAAACAGTCAACAATTATCTAATTAATTCAGGGCTTGTAAAAAATTATACCTAGGCTAAATATAACCCTTCGACCATAAGACCTACTAATATTAAACAGCTTTTTTTGCAATAATCCCTAATCTGTCTTTCAAGTCTATGAAATGGCAATTTTTTTTACACATTTAACCAGAAACAAACATTTTTTACTAGAATAAATGCCACCAACCTGTCTGCATTTATTCTAGTCACCCCACAACATTAAGAACCTATTAAACCTATTTCCCCACCTCAGGCATTAAAGCCCTTTTATTATTGTCCATTTTGTCTGATAAATTCTTGGGATTGTCCTTAACATTTCAGACTGAGCTCAGAAAACATTAAATTCATATTTATTCATCTTTGCCATTTTATTTAACAATTATTGTCATGTAATGCCGGGTACACACTACACGATTATTAGCCCGATTTTGTAGCCGATTTCCACCTTCCGACGGTGGACAGCAAAGCCCAGATTTCTTGATGGCTCTACCGATTTTATTTGCCTCATTATCCTGTAGTGTGGGGTACGTTAAGAGTGGTTTTTAAAGAGCGGGACCTCACCGATCCGAAATCGCAAATATTAAACATGTTCAATATTTACGATCCGATATCCTGTAGTGTGGGGGGGGGACTCAGAGGACAGCCGAGTACGCCGGCAAGTGATTGTCACGTGGGAAAGACGATAGCCAATTGGGAGCCAAGGTGACTTAAAGTAATAATCAAGAGAACTCACAACAAGCCATGGCGGCAAAAGCTAAAGTTAGGTGGTCGTAATATTGCCTCTGACTCTGTCACGGTTAGTGACATCAAGTTCACTCAACTCCAATTCACGATACAGCATGTAGAGTCCATTTTCATGCCGTCTCCACGACTTAGTCCACTGTCTTTTAAGTTTTATTTCACAACTTTGAGATAAAAATATTGCGCAAGCTAGCATTGCTAGCTCCTCCTGTTCGTCATCCACCATGTTTTGTTTATGCTGAAGTCACGATTTTTATTCCGAGAGATTTGCGAGATTTCCGGTTTTGAACATCGGGACTGGGTTGTTCGGGAATGGAATCGTTTAGTGTGTGGTGTGTTGTGTTGGCCAAATTGTTACCCTCCACACACTTAACGATCTAAACCGTAAAACATATGTTTATTTGTCGTTAAGTGTGTGGTCTGTTACGATTTGTAAATTGGAAAGATCGTGTAGTGTGTGCCAGGCATAACAGGGTTGAGACAAGGGTGACAGGGTTGACTACTGAAACGGGGTTGAAGAGACACATCGGTTTCCATATAAACTAGTTGAGTTTACTATCAAAATCCCTCCAAGATTTACCCCAAAACATTGCTTTTCATTGTATGCAACCATGTAATAAGTACATTAGATATATTTAGAATAATCTGGGTTTTATTAACCAAACTGCAGTAAATATTGAAACAAATAAAAACACATCAGACATTAGGGTAATTAATAACATTCAACAGGTTTCATCAGAAAAGTTAATTGTGTCATCAAACTGTAGCAACATTTTCCAAGGGCATTTAGAATGCTAGAACAGCTGGAACTACAGCACTAGTGTGTTCCACTACACACTATCCTTCTTCTCAGGAGCATCATATTCTTCCTGAGAGTCTGGCCCACACATCTCTCTCAACCTCTACGTGGCGGGATGTCACACGCTGTGAGGGTGGAATCATCTCAAGGACAGTGGATGTCGTCTCGAAGGACCTACACGATGCATGCATTTCACTTGTACACTCAGGATGATGCCTGGATAAAGGTCATCATCATATTCCACTACACACCATTGCCCAAGAAGACCTGGATTTCCCCACTGTTCTGGAGCAGCCAGGACCTTCTGCCTGAAACTGAAGTGCTGTGTGTTAAAGCATATACAGTTATGTCCTTCTTTGTTGAACAAAGGCAGCTGACATCACGAGACATCAGCTCACCAGGAGCAAGGGTGATGACCTGGTGTATTCTCATGGTGGAGGGCACCGCTTTGATCGGGCTTGGCTTCATCTCCATCGCAGGTTCAACATCGGCACTCTTCACTGACATGTTTCTCACAGAGAGCTTTGTGGCTTGGTGTGCCAGTGGGAAGGTTCACAGTGAACACCACAGAAGGAAGAGGGGTTTGGTGCGCCAGTGGGAAGGTGTATTCCAGTGCATCTGTTGCTTCTCCAACCTTCTCTCCATATCCTTCATCGCCGCATCCTCACTACTCACTGCCATCAAGGCCGTCACTCCCAGTCTGGTTGGTTCCATCAAGTCACCACGTGGGGAAGGCTAATCCTCTCACCTGGCTGTGCTCCATAGCAGTTCATGAACAACTTATTTTTCCTCCTCATATACACACCCTCCACAGTGTGAGAGGTTATACTGACATGCCTGCTGCCCCCCTTTCCTCCTCTAGGCCCCTGGCATGTCTATTCTAGAGCTAGCACACCTGATTCACGTTGTCAACTAATCACCAAGCCATTAATGACTAATTAAATCAGGTGTGCTAGTTTAGGGCTACAACCAAATAGTCCATTTTGACATCCGGAGGTCGCCAGCACATTGACTGCTGGTTTTGGCCCAGTTTAGTGCCATTACACCTGATTCAACTAATCAATTGATAAGTTGAATCGAGTATTTTTACTGATGAACAGGGTTGAAGATCTCTGAACAACACACTGATTTTTATGCTCCTAAGAAGTAATAGGCCTAGGTATGTTTGATAGAATGAACATTCCACCACCCTGAGAACTATTGATAAAGAACAGTGGTGTGACATCCCTGTCAGAGGTGTTATGATAGCTTTAGAGCTGTAGGTAATGTAATTTTGTTTGGGTTGGCACACACTAATACTGTACGTAACCAAACACATTAATATGTAACCAAACACACTGATACAAAACCAAATTATTATAATATTGTTTTTAACCTTTATTTAACTAGGCAAGTCTTATTTACAATGACGGCCTACACCGGCCAAACTCACTGATACGCAACCAAACAAAATGTTGACAATAGATTTGTTCTTTATTGTAAAAAGTTTTTCTTTATTCCCAGACTTTAGACTAATGTCCTGTGTTGTTCTTCCTCCCCTCCCGTACTGTAGGTTCGTGGTGGGCTCCAACCGGGTCATCTTCATGCTGCGAGACGGCAGCTTCGCCTGGGAGGTCAAGGACTTCCTGGTGGCCCAGGAGCGCTGCGCAGAGGTCACCGTGGAAGGTCAGGTGTTCCCCGGGAAGGCCGCCAAGAAAGATGACAGCGGCAACGCAAAGCAGCAAAACGAAGTGAACACCAAGAAGAAGCGCCAGAAGAAGTCGGAGGGCAGGAAACCCGACCTGGACAGCAACAGAGCCAGTAAAGACAAGGTTGAACTGTGATTGGCTGATGATTGAGAGAGAGAGATGGGATTAGCAGAACAATCACAGAAACAACCCCTAGCTTCTTTCCCTTAAGTATTTGCAGATCTGAGGCCAATTGGTAAAAGCTAAATGCGTCTGACTACTACCTAGCCTTTCAATCAAGCTTTATGGAGCTGCTACAGATCTGCAGACACTGAAGTGGTAGAGGCTAGGGGAAGGGACTTGGAGAGAGGTTCAAATGTGACTCAGCACTAGTCAGTTTTGTGCCACTGTGTACTCTATCAAGCCTATTAAATCCAGGGTCAATGACTGACCTCAGAGCAGATGTTAAAGTGTAGCTTTGAGGTTTACGGTGTCTTTTACACGCCTGTCACTGAGTCTGATGGTCAACATGTTATTTTATACGGCTTGTCTCTTTTATAATGTTGGGGCTGTGTCAGAATGTGAGATTTTTTTTATGAGTTCTGAATCCAACCAGTGCTTCAATATTACTTTTTGTCATCGTTTTCCACTATATTGTTCGATAAACAATAAATTTGTTAGAGGCATTGTATGTTATTGTTCCAATGAAAACGTTTAAGTAATACAGGACATGACTTGTGCCAAAACCACTCATTATAATTGGCAATGTTGTCCTTAGAGAAGTTGATCTTCCACAAAGGGTACAGATGAGTCAATTGAGAAATGTATAGGATGTGTCCCTAATGGCACTATTCCCTATGTAGTGCGCTACTTTTGACCAGAGCCCAGGTACTGCATTACATAGTGCCATTTGGGACTAAATTACAGAATAAAATAGTTTTCTTTGTCAATCATGTGAAAAGGGACTCCTTGTTCGTTAATGTAATGGGTTTCTTTTTGGGTGAGATGACCTCTTCCTCCCCATCTTTCCATTTCTCACTTCTTATTCTGGCATGGCTGTCTGCGTATGTGATTACGCTTGGAAGGAGCAACAAATAAATGTAACTTGATTATAATGTTGAGTCCACCGTGTTATGAGACTATCTGCCTGTCACTACTGACTCCTGACTGTGTCCACCGTGTTATGAGACTGTTGGGATTTTTATTTTCATGTTCTGTATATCCTGTCTGGCATGTTAACCAAACGCAGGTGGACAGGAAGGAATGGTGTTAAGCCTAGATTCAATCAGTTCAGAGTTAACCTGCTATAACCAACAAACTTAGTTTGTATTTTTCTGATACAATACTTGGGCTGGATTCAACCCCTATCATTGAAGTATCGCGGAAGATCCACGTTAAAATGTAAAGGACATTATGCAGTGTTTACTGTTAATGTGGTCTCCGTGACCAAGAGAACATTGCCTTTTAATTGTCATTCACACTATAAAGCGTATCTTCAGCTCTACGGATTGAATAGAGCACCTGATTTTTCCTTTCCTTTACATAAGCCAACAGAGCCCCAGTATTGTGGTGTTTTACCATTTTAGAGGCAATTAGGAAGCTCACAGGGTTACCGGGGTCCAGAGCTGGAGCACTGCTGAGGATTGGAGCCATCCACTTAACGAGCTCTCTCTCTCAGCATGTGAGCATAGCTCGGCATTCCACAATGATTTATAATAGGCCTGGGAGCCACACCCTTTACCCAGTACTCACAAATACACACACACAAAGGAACCAGTGCATGGGAACCAATGGGGCTGGAGCCAACCATTGCCCCTTGCGGATGGTAATTCCAACCTCCAGAACCTATTAACTTCTCCAATAACGCTGATAGGAAAGCATCCCAAATGGCACCCTATTACCTAGTGCACAACTTTTGACCAGGGCCCATAGGGATTAGGGTGCCATTTGGGACAAAGCCTAAGAATCCCAACCCAATGTTTCTGTTCAAATGTGGCTAGTGGTTGAAATGTGGAACTGATGCGTTTCTAATGGTTGAAATGTGGAACTGATGCGTTTCTAATGGTTGAAATGTGGAACTGATGTGTTTCTAATGGTTGAAATGTGGAACTGATGTGTTTAATGGTTGAAATGTGGAACTGATGTGTTTCTAATGGTTGAAATGTGGAACTGGTGTTTTTCTAATGGTTGAAATGTGGAACTGGTGTGTTTCTAATGGTTGAAATGTGGAACTGATGTGTTTCTAATGGTTGAAATGTGGAACTGATGTGTTTCTAATGGTTGAAATGTGGAACTGATGTGTTTAATGGTTGAAATGTGGAACTGATGTGTTTCTAATGGTTGAAATGTGGAACTGGTGTGTTTCTAATGGTTGAAATGTTGAACTGGTGTGTTTCTAATGGTTGAAATGTGGAACTGATGTGTTTCTAATGGTTGAAATGTGGAATTGACGTGTTTGTAATGGTTGGAATAGTTAAAAACAGATAGTAGAACATCAGAAATGTGTTACTGGAACGTTAGCTGGTGTTTCTGTGCAGAAAGTCTTTATTTGGGTACACACACATTCACACACAGCACACACACAGAGGCTTACAAATTCAGAGTAACACTCAGTTCAGTTATTGATTTATTTCTGTACAAAAGTCATTTAAAGATTTTCAGTCATGAGATATAATTACTTTACAAGCCCAACTAACATATAATACATCACATCCATTTGGTGTAGGGTTAAAACAAAACATAGCGGTAACTACGATGGGTCATATGTCATATAGCAGTGTTTAGTATGATTGTTTTGCTATAGGATTATATTTCTTACATACAATTCAGGACCAGAATACGTTACAACTCAAAACATGTCCCTTGTAGATTTTGTTCAATTGTGTCTGTACAATAAATAAGTATAAAATATATCTCTGTTATCAATCTGTGGAATTTTTAAAAACACATTTAAACATACAAAACACTAACAACTACCACGTCCGAAAAAAGACCAGCTATTTCGGGCAAAGGGAAACGTTTATCTGATTCTTGCCAGAGTTGATGAAAAATCGCCAATTTATAATCGATTTAAAATTGATTAAATAACATTTAAAGTTTTGATTTGGGAATATTGTCTAAGACCAGATAGCACTTTAGAAGTGACCAAAACATTTCTTTGGATATATTCAGGATCATTTGGGGGTTTCTTTACATGCTGGTATGTTTAATAAAACATAGACTGATTGGACCACAAACGTTGATATGAACAGTTATATGAAACCAAACATTACACAATATCAAGTTAGAGAACTAGAGCCCTCACATAAAGCACGGGGAAACAGCTTCTCTGGAATGGAATCTTCGGGCCAGATGGACTTAATGTTTGCACCTGTTTTATATTCAGTAGGAGGGTAACACACTGAAATAATAAAAAACATGAAATTGTCTTAATTTACCTAAACGTTTTCTGTTCATCTTAAATGGTCCGATGCAGAGTTTTTTTGTGTGTTTTTTTTTTATCTCAATAGCAAATCATTTCTAGGTAACAATTAAGTACCTTTCGTGATTGTTTTTAATTAAAATGGTCAAAAAGAAATACAAATAGCTCCTGAGCAAAGAGCAATTTCTCAAGCAAGGATTTAGCTAGGACTGTCTGGGAGTGGTCTGAGTGGGGAGGGGAAAACTGAAAACTAGCTGTTATTGGCAGAGGTTTGGAACTCTTTGCTATTGGTCTATTAACTAATTTACAGTCTGGTGATGTCACCAGGCAGGTCAAAACTCCATCCCACCAAAACAGGCTGACATTTCAGGTGGTCTTTTCAAACAGCCCTTACATTAAAAGGGCATTATCATAATTTCATAGTATTATTCCAACCTCGTTGGTGTGTAAATATATATAAATCACAGTAAAATCCTTTAACCTGTATTTCACTATTGGGTTCTACATTAATATTCACTTAATTTCACTCTCTCTTTTACTTAACTGTTGTACTTATTTGTTATATTGTATTAAAAGACGTTAACTTCCCACTGGAAAACACAGGTGCAAACATTTAGGAAATGTAGGTTAACACCACTGAGCAGGACGAAAAGCAAGGAATGTTTGTTTGTTGATTTTTTCTCTCTTCTCACTGTCAAAAAGTAAAGTATAGTCAAACTAACGATACGGTCGAATCACTCACATAGTCAACATTGTCACATAAATAGAGACCTGCATGGCGGGAAAGTTGATAGGTGACAGAAAAACGCATGCGTTTGATTGGCCAGCCCACACTCTGTAGCCCCGCCTTCTCCAACTCTGTGTGCTTTGGTTGGGTCCTTGAGGCGTCAGTCACACAGACACAGTTTGTCAGGACAGTGCTGGCTCTGGATCGAAATTGTCCCTAACCACAGATCTAGGATCAGATGACCTTATCCACATTACTAACCTTAATCTTTAGTCGTGAAAAACATCTGATCTTGGACCAGTAGTTATAGAAACAACTTCTACCTACTCCAGTGCTAGGGGCAGTGTGTGTGTTGTGTGGGTCTCCTCTCCTCTCCTCTCCTCTCCTCTCCTCTCCTCTCCTCTCCTCTCCTCTCCTCTCCTCTCCTCTCCTCTCCTCTCCTCTCCTCTCCTCTCCTCTCCTCTCCTCTCCTCTCCTCTCCTCTCATATCTTCCTCTTCTTGACCACAGGGATAGGGAGAACCTGATGGATCTTAGCTCTCTCCTCATCCACCTCCATACGGACCCAGTCAGGTCGAAAAGTGCCCTTGAAGCCTACAAATGCCAGCTTGTCTGAAACACAGAGAAACAAAGAAACTCCAGCTCAATGTCTGCTGCTCACATTCACAGTATACATTAGTATTTCACTCTCTTCAACAAATCCACAAGAAACAAACAAAAAAAGAACACAAAAATCACCCTCAGAAAAAAATCCTAGAAGGACAGAGAGGGAAAGTGAGAGAGGGGGGAAGGAAGGAGGAAGAAAGAAAGAAAGAAAGAAAGAAAGAAAGAAAGAAAGAAAGAAAGAAAGAAAGAAAGAAAGAAAGAAAGAAAGAAAGAAAGAAAAAAAGAAAGAAAGAAAGAAACTAAGAGAGAAAGAGAGCTAGCTGGCATTCTTCCTCCACCTCCTCCTCCTCCTCCGTTCTCCAGCACTGCGCATACCATTGAGGCCTCTCACCCCATCCAGGAATGACTTCTACACAAATAGCCCATTTGACATCTCGGGAATTACACTCCACAGTGAGAAAAATGTGTCCCACAGCCTGCTCCGGGATGTCTAGGGGCGTAGAATCTATTTAGTAGAATGTATGTAAGGGGCGTGGAATCTATTTAGTAGAATGTATGTAAGGGCCGTAGAATCTATTTAGTAGAATGTATGTAAGGGGCGTAGAATCTATTTAGTAGGATGTATGTAAGTGGCGTAGAATCTATTTAGTAGAATGTATGTAAGGGGCATAGAATCTATTTAGTAGAATGTATGTAAGGGGCATAGAATCTATTTAGTAGGATGTATGTAAGGGGCGTAGAATCTATTTAGTAGAATGCATGTAAGGGGCGTAGAATCTATTTAGTAGAATGTATGTAAGGGGCGTAGAATCTATTTAGTAGGATGTATGTAAGTGGCGTAGAATCTATTTAGTAGAATGTATGTAAGGGGCGTAGAATCTATTTAGTAGAATGTATGTAAGTGTATGATCTGAAATTAGAATAATTTCTTTTTTTAATTAATTAATATACTTTAAGAAAAAGTTTGCTTACTGTATTTGATAAATGAACAGCACCAGTTTAAAACGTTTTACAGAACGTTAGTTTCTGAATCACAACAGTATACCAACAGCACCCTTTAGTGTGTGACGGTTGAAATCTCCTCTAGGCACTGTTCCTAGAATTAGAGAGTTTAGGATTATAAAGGTTCTATCTGCATTTTTCTCAAAACTAAGTTATTGAAACAGCCTTGTTCTAAATACCCTGATTCATGTTGTTAAGTTAAAAAGCATACAAAATCTAAATTGCTCACACCATTCAAACCAATGAGGGAACGGAACTTTAAAGCTAGTAATCTCAGAATCATCTTTTTCAGATAGAACCTTTTAATTCCAATAAATAAATCATTGTTGAGGCAGGGCAAACCTACGTAGTTAGTTACCTCTCAAATTGACTGTTTTGTCAGCTCTAAGGAGCTCCAGTAGTTAGTTAGTTACCTCTCAACTTGAGGGTCTTGTCAGCTCCGAGGAGCTCCAGTATTCTGGTCCAGGGGCCCCGAGTCACCAGACGACCCTTAGACGTTATTATGACGATGGAGCTGGAGAGAGAGAGAAAGAAAGAGTGAGGGGGAGAGAGAGAAGAGAGAGAGAGATGGGGGATGGAGTGACAGGGAGAGAGAAGAGAGAGAGAGGTATGGGATGGAGTGGGGGAGTTAACTTTGTTCACTTCAGTGTTCCCATTCTAACATGAACAAGTTAGCGTGTGTGTGTGTGTGTGTGTGTGTGTACATGTGCACATGCTGAGTTCAACAGAGTAAACAATGGAATAATAATCAGCCAACTCCTGCCCAAATCCATGGAGTCTGCATCAGAAAGCTAATAGAAAGAAAACAAGCCCAATTCCTCTATGATTGTGTGTGTGTGTGTGTTCTTACTTGTCTTTCAGGTTGTTAACATAGCTCTCTATCTGGGCAGGTATGCCCTGTAGTATGGAGTTCCTGAAGCCTTTGCTCTCCACCAGTCTCCCATCATGGCCGTCCATCACCGTCAGCTGCACCCCATCGTCTGGCTGGTACAACTTCCTGCCGTTAACCTGCCCGGCAACCACAACGTCCAATCAACCAATCATGACATTATTGAACAACATTTTACACACAGGGAAAGCAAACACACATACCTCTGTGTAGGCGAAGTCCTCCTTGATGTGGAAGAAACGTGTGTTGTAGGACTCCAGCTTGACCTCCAGGAAGTGGTCTGTGGTGCGCTGTGGAGGGAGAGAGAAAGACAGAGAGAGAGAGAGACAGAGAGAGAAAGATCTTAAGTGGCCAACACTGGTATAGAAATGCCAATCCTGTCCACAACACTGGCATAGAAATGCCAATCCTGTCCACAACACTGGTATAGAAATGCAGATCCTGTCCACAACACTGGTATAGAAATGCAGAACCTGTCCACAACACTGGTATAGAAATGCAGAACCTGTCTACAACACTGGTATAGAAATGCAGATACTGTCCACAACACTGGTATAGAAATGTCAATCCTGTCCACAACACTGGTATAGAAATGTCAATCCTGTCCACAACACTGGTATAGAAATGTCAATCCTGTCCACAACACTGGTATAGAAATGTCAATCCTGTCCACAACACTGGTATAGAAATGTCAAACCTGTCCACAACACTGGTATAGAAATGTCAATCCTGTCCACAACACTGGTATAGAAATGTCAATCCTGTCCACAACACTGCTGCAAAGATTTCTTGATGAGATGCTAAGACAACTCTTTCTTTACATTACTGTATCAGTTTAAAATACTGTGAATATACTATGAATAATATGCACTAGTATTACTAGCATACTATGTACTAGTACTATGAATACTAGGAATCAGTAATAAGTACTTTACATATGTGTTTGATAAACTATTTAACTATATTGGTAACTACAAATAACTATTTTACAAAACTATGTCATTTGTCACATTGTCACCAACAGACCGAGCTCTGTCCTCACCAGCTCAGCGCTGGACAGTTTCCTTGGCATGGGCACATCTACGATGGGCATCTCTGCGTGCAGGGGGTAGGCCTGTGCCCTGCAGTCACTGGGGCCACTGCCCTTAGGGATAACAGCTGTGATTTTAACCCTCTCACAGCCCTTCACTGAACAGAAGGCAAAGTCCTCCTTCTCATTGTGGGCCTTCACTCGGAGGAAGAGCAAGCTGAGAGGGAGACATGGGAGACTAAGAGTTAATAGAGATTCACTCGGAGGAAGAGCAAGCTGAGAGGGAGACATGGGAGACTAAGAGTTAATAGAGATTCACTCGGAGGAACAGCAAGCTGAGAGGGAGACAGGGGAGACTACATACTATTCTACTACACATTCACCCTCTCTCCTCTCTCCCCCCTCCCCTCCCTCCCCCTCCCTCCTCACCCGGTATCTTCCTCCCAGTAGTAATAGCCTCGGGACAGGTGGGAGTGGTTGATCTTGTCTCTCTGTGTGGTCCTCATGAACACACCGGTCTTCCTGGTCTGCTTGGTCAGCCGGTTGTGGATGTCCGAGATGACCGTGAAGGTGGTGCCTGGTGGGTAGCAGAAGCCCACGTTGATCCAGTCGTGCCTGGAACACACACACACAATGTTAATCAAGTATTTCAAAAAGGGCATTTTACAGGAGGTGACCCAGCACTGAGACAGGGCTAAACAACTACTCTCACTCACTTGTCGTATTAATTAGTGCACACACCGTAGCAAAACATTTTGCCTTTCTTTATTGGAAGTTCAGATTAGTCTCTCTCTGTTTCAGTCAGCTTTCTTCCGTTTGGTGATAGTGAAACTTGAATGCTTGCAGTGCCAGAGTTGTGTGTTCGATTCCCACATGGGAATTTTTTGCACAAGAGAGTTTGCTAAATGACTGAAATGTAATGCAGCGTCTATGGCTGAACCTGCAGTTTCCTTCCACAAACAACAGATGGCGCCAGAGTAGCATGTAACCAATGGGAATTCCCATATCCCCCAATACTTTAGTTGTTCCTCCCACGAGTCCTTTCGGGGTAATCTCAGGCCAGGGAATAGCTAACATGCTTGTAATGACTACCATGTCTCTGCTATTTAAATGACTGCCAATGCTATAAGTATATTCGCTGGTAAGGGGCGATGTCTTTTGGGGGAAGACATGACCAGCTGTGTGCTGGCAGCATGCTATGTTGCTGCCTGCCACAAGTTGAGGGACAGTGCCTGACATATTTAATGCATTTATTTTATTTTTTCCTGTTGTTATTTGTTCTTTGATGTAATTATATTTTTAAAAAATATATATATATATATATGTGTGTATGAATGTATGTATATATGTGTATATATATGTATGTGCGTATGTATATGTATGTATATATATATATATAAAATAGAAAAAAAATATATAAATATATATAAAAAAAAATATATATTGATGTATGATACTTTGGCAATATGTACATTGTTGCGTCATGCCAATAAAGTGAATTGAATTGAGAGAGAGAGAGAGAGAGAGAGAGAGAGAGAGAGAGAGAGAGAGAGAGAGAGAGAGAGAGAGAGAGAGAGAGAGAGAGAGAGAGAGAGAGAGAGAGAGAGAGAGTTCTTCCTCCCAGCATTGTTTCAGCATCAAATCCAAACAGTCAACAACATGGCACAACATCCTATGAGTCAACCATACCCAAAAGCCCAAAGTTATCTCCTGACCATGTGGTCATATTAATAAATCCCATATCATCAAGACACACCCTTGCTTTCCGCGAACCCTATAACCCATGCAAACCCTATAACCCATGCTATGTGTTTACACCAAGGGACAGTGTGGCATTATTTTATTTAACCTTTATTTACGTGGAAGTCAATTAAGAACAAATTCTTATTTACAATGACGGCCCACACCGGCCAAACTCGGATGACGCTGGGCCAATTGTGCGCAGCCCTGTGGGACTCCCAATCACGTTCGGTTGTGATACAGTAGTTTATAGTGGTTGTTTGGCCGGTGTGGGCCGTCATTGTAAATAAGAATTTGTTCTTAATTGACTTCCACGTAAATAAAGGTTAAATAAAATAATGCCACACTGTCCCTTGGTGTAAACACATAGCATGGGTTATAGGGTTTGCATGGGTTATAGGGTTCGCGGAAAGCAAGGGTGTGTCCTTGATGATATGGGATTTATTAATATGACCACATGGTCAGGAGATAACTTTGGGCTTTTGGGTATGGTTGACTCATAGGATGTTGTGCCATGTTGTTGACTGTTTGGATTTGATGCTGAAACAATGCTGGGAGGAAGAACTCTCTCTCTCTCTCTCTCTCTCTCTCTCTCTCTCTCTCTCTCTCTCTCTCTCTCTCTCTCTCTCTCTCTCTCTCTCTCTCTCTCTCTCTCTCTCTCTCTCTCTCTCTCTCTCTCTCTCTCTCTCTCTCTCTCTCTCTCTCTCTCTCTCTCTCTCTCTCTCTCTCTCTCTCTCTCTCTCTCTCTCTCTCTCTCTCTCTCTCTCTCTCTCTCTCTCTCTCTCTCTCTCTCTCTCTCTCTCTCTCTCTCTCTCTCTCTCTCTCTCTCTCTCTCAATTCAATTCACTTTATTGGCATGACGCAACAATGTACATATTGCCAAAGTATCATACATCAATATATATTTTTTTTTATATATATTTATATATTTTTTTTCTATTTTATATATATATATATATACATACATATACATACGCACATACATATATATACACATATATACATACATTCATACACACATATATATATATATATTTTTTAAAATATAATTACATCAAAGAACAAATAACAACAGGAAAAAATAAAATAAATGCATTAAATATGTCAGGCACTGTCCCTCAACTTGTGGCAGGCAGCAACATAGCATGCTGCCAGCACACAGCTGGTCATGTCTTCCCCCAAAAGGATCGGCAGCCTTTCTATGTCAGAGAGGTCCTCAAAGCCCCGGACTACTTGTTCAAATTTGGGGAAGTGACTCTCTCTGATGGTTTTATATTTTTGACATTTGGTCAGGAAATGCAGCTCTGTCTCTGGTTCTGCTGTGGTGCAGTGGTTGCACAGCCTTTCCTCTACAGGGAGCCAGGTTTTCCTGTGTCTACCCTTCTCAATAGCAAGGCTGTGCTCGCTGAGCCTGTACTTTGTCAAGGTTTTCCTGAGGTTTTGATCAGTCACCATGGTCAGATAGTTTGCCATGGTGTACTGTCGATTTAGGGCCAAATAGCACTGCATTTTGCTTTGTGCTTGTGTTTGTGTTTCCAATAGGTAATGTAGTTTTGTTTTAGATGTTTTGTAATTTGGTTAATTCTTATTGATTGGATGTTCTGGTCCTGAGGCTTCAGTGTGTTAGTGGAACAAGTTTGTGAACTCAGCCCCTGGACCAGTTGGATGAAGGGACTCTTATCTTTGCTCAACTCTTGGTATTGCAGGGCTTGGTAATGATATGAGAGGGGGTCACTGTGTTTTAGGTGTTTCCAAAACTTAATTGCTCTTTTTTGAGTTTTTCTCTCTCTCTCTCCTCTCTCGCTCTGTCTGTCTGTCTGTCTGTCTGTCTGTCTGTCTGTCTGTCTGTCTGTCTGTCTGTCTGTCTGTCTGTCTGTCTGTCTGTCTCTGTGTCCACTACTAACCTGTTGAAGTTGATGAGCCACACAGTGATCTCTGCAGGAGCGGCCTGGTCCAGTGTACCGTGTAGCCCTTAGCCAGGGTGACCACAGGCTGGAACTGCTGGTAGTGCTTCCTCTTGCCCAGAGCGCCCTCTAGTGTCAGGGGTCTTTCAGGGTACTCATCCTTTACCATCTGCATGTTCAGACTGGCAGGGTTACGTGTCTGGATGTAGATCTGAGGGACCGCACACACACACACACACACACACACACACACACACACAAAAAACATGCACACGCACATGCTTGTGTGACTAGTATTCAACAGCAGTTGTAACTGTTCCACATGAGCATGGTGTTAAAAGACTAATAGAACATCTTCACTAATCTGGAAGACATTACAAGGTCAACAACAGGATTCACTGGTGAAGGGGATGTGAGTGATTTCAATATGAGGGTGAAACAAGGTTACACTGCACAAAAAACCCAGTGTGTAACTTTGAGAGGAAACTTAAACAACACTTTATTTAAAATAGAACAACAATAAAAGTCAATTGAATATCTATCAAAACCAAAACGTTGAAGTGGCGCCAGCTGTCGAGAGGGCTGTGTTGATGTATGCCCTTAGGAGGTTCTGGGTAGCAGGGTGGCTAGTGGCGGGTTGGAGCTAATTGTCTCTTAATGGGGTCTGACCACTGCAGATGAACACTGTGTGTGTGTGATTGGGCATGTGTGGATGAGAGTGAGTGTGCATGTGTGTATGTGTGTGTCTTTGTGCGTGTGTGTTTGTTTGCGTAAAATATAGTACGTCATTGGACAGTGTGTGTGAGGGAAAGAGAGAGGGAGAGAAAAAGTGTGTGTGTGTGTGTGAGAGAGAGAGAGAGAGAGAGAGAGAGAGAGAGAGAAGGAGTGTGTAGGTGTGTGTACATATTGTGTACCCATGTGTGTGTATGTGTTTGTATAAGATACAGTGTGTGTGTGTGTGTGTGTGTGTGTCTGTCTAATGTATGCTTCCTTCAGCCTGCATGGCATGTGCATACCAACCTGTGCATAACGCCCACTACAGATGGCAGCCCTCCAGTCAGGCACGTCGATACAGTCAGGGTGTCTCAGTAGCCAGTTGTCCTCTTTGACCAGGAAGGCTCCAGGGTACTCACTGACAGAGCCGTCCACGTCATGGAACATGGTAGTCTTATCTCCGTCCATCTGCATCTTGTTAAACCACGGGCCGGGCTCTCCGAAAAACACCCGGGACGTTATCTGATAAGAAGAGAAGGGGGAGAGGGAGGAGGAAGGGGGAGATAAGAAGAGCAGGGGGTAGAGGGGGGAGGAAGGGGGGAGAGGGGATGCAGAGGAGAGGAGAGATGAGTGTCATGGGCGTGAGAAAGAGCAGCATGTCTCACCTGTAAGACCCTGCTTAGGCACTACAATACCCATAACCCATCATGACAGTTCATGCCCAAAATGTGCAGCTATGCTTTAGCGCAAACACACACACACACACACACACACACACACACACACACACACACACACACACACACACACACACACACACACACACACACACACACACACACACACACACACACACACACACACACACACACACACAATACACCCCAACTCCCTTCACGTGTACAGGTAATTGCTATCCAGCATGATGCAATCCCCCGCCCCCCCACACACACACTCACAGGCACGTCGTCGAAGGTGATGTCGGTGACGTTGTTGTTAGGGCAGCTCTGCCAGGAGTTGTTGAGTCTAAAGCCGAAGGCGCTGGTGTGTCGCCCGTTCAGGGCAATGTATTTTCGGAAGGTGCAGTTCTGCACGTTGATGGCCCGTCGTAGATCTGCATGCCGCGGATAGGGAAGTCACTGCAGGACATACAGAGAGTCAGAAAGACCAGTTAGAGAGACAGAGACCAGTAGGAGAGACAGAGACCAGTTAGAGAGACAGAGACCAGTAGAGAGACAGAGACCAGTTAGAGAGACAGAGACCAGTTAGAGAGAGTAAGAGACCAGTTAGAGAGACAGAGACCAGTTAGAGAGAGTAAGAGACCAGTTAGAGAGACAGAGACCAGTAGGAGAGACAGAGACCAGTTAGAGAGACAGAGACCAGTTAGAGAGAGTAAGAGACCAGTTAGAGAGACAGAGACCAGTTAGAGAGACAGAGACCAGTTAGAGAGACAGAGACCAGTTAGAGAGACAGAGACCAGTTAGAGAGACAGAGACCAGTTAGAGAGACAGAGACCAGTTAGAGAGACAGAGACCAGTTAGAGAGACAGAGACCAGTTAGAGAGACAGAGACCAGTTAGAGAGACAGAGACCAGTTAGAGAGAGTAAGAGACCAGTTAGAGAGACAGAGACCAGTTAGAGAGACAGAGACCAGTTAGAGAGACAGAGAGAGCGAGAGAGAGCGAGAAATTGATGGACGTACAGACAGATCCTGGTCAAAAGTAGCGCAGTATACAGGGAATAGCGTGCTATGGGTGGTTTGATTTGTTCCCAAGTGTGTCAGAGGGAACATCATCGTCTCTTTCAGCACACAGACAAAGCTCTGTAGTATCCAATATGGGAAAATGGCTGCATCTTGGGACCGTTTTGTAACAGTATGCAAAAGTTAAATTGTGTTTGCAAATTATTATTATTTTTCTCCAGACAGCATTTCTTGAGACAGATGAAGGATGACGTGTTTATTTCACCCAGACAATGAAAGAATGTCAGGTATGCTCAAGAGACATCATACTTTTATTCATACTTTCTGTCTGGCCAAGCACGCAAAACAATGAAAAGGGAAAGGTTGAAGGGGTTAATTTCAGGGTAAAATGAATGAGGAGAGGAAAGGAGAGGAGAGGAAAGGAGAGGAGAGGAAAGGAGAGGAGAGGAGAGGAGAGGAAGGGAGAGGAGAGGAAGGGAGGGGAGATAAGAGGAGACGAGAACAAGAATAAATTAACAGACAGAGAAGAGGAGAGAGGGGAGAAAGACACACAGTGTGTCTGTGTGTGTGTCTGTGTGTGTGTCTGTGTGTTTGTGTATAAGAGCCAACACTCACACTCCTCGAGGCAGGGTCCTCGCGTTGAGGTCGGGTCCCCCGGGGCCCCAGATACGGTTGTCAGGAATGGGCATGCCCTTATTCTCACTCTCCCCAACAAACAGACTGTCTTCACCTCCTGACGAGAACCATCATCATCAGGGAATGTACCGCCACTACACAGAGACAGAAAGACAGAGAGAGAGTGAGAGAGAAAGAGTCTGTGTGTATTAATTTCATCGAACAATAACTATGTGGAAAAATACTTGTCATTTTAGTCGACTAAAATGTAACGAGACGAGAATACCAAGAGAGACTAATAGGCATTTAATTTGACAGACAGCTCCTTTCATCATTTTTGGCCAATCAGAAGCAAGCATTTAGAATATTTAATGCAATCTTCTCATTGGCAGAATTTATAGTTGTGTGGTCTGATTAAGCTGATCTACCCGGCTCTCCCCCACAGCTCCCAGGTGGTCACTTCAGTCACTCGTCAATGTTTTGAGCTGATGCGAAGCCAGGACACTGGACTTGTAACTAACCTCATCTAGAAACAATACTCTCTCTTTTACTTTCATGTAGGCTAGTTTTGCTTTGATCACATCAGAAGCTCTATATTTTCCCATTTGCACTTTTATTCATTAATCTGTGTTGCCGCTCTTGCGGTTGCTTTTTTCCTATGGGAAAAACAAATGCTATTTGTTGAATGTTAGGAGTACAGTTTTTTGGAAAGGTACAAAGAAAAAACAGTTATTTATCCCCCTTGACGGTGATGATGTGGAGAAAATCAGAGCTGTAAATTGTTTAACCTCTAGCCAAGGCTTTATAGCCTATATGATGAATTATGTCTGGCATTGGTTACAGTCTGCCACAATATCAATGTTGCCAGGTATATGAGGGGATAGTAGGCCTAGCTGGACAAGGCACATGTAGGAAGTTAGAAATAGACTATTATAGATGTTTACTATTATGTGACTAAAATGTCTGTGACTAAAATGTCTGTGACTAAACACTCACACTCTGACAATAACTAAAATTAGACAAAAACTGTACAGAGTTTTAGTTGACTGTTGATAACTAAAGCTAACGAAGGATGAAATTACTAAAATAAAACCAAATTAAAATAGCTGCCAAAATTAACAGTGTGTGTAAAAACAAGGAAAAAGGCTATTTTAGGCTTAGGGGTTAGGTTCAGTGTTAGGAGTTAGGTTCAGTGTTAGGGGTTAGGTTTAGTGTTAGGAGTTAGGTTTAGTGTTAGGAGTTAGGTTCAGTGTTAGGGGTTAGGTTTAGTGGTAGGGGTTAGGTTCAGTGGTTAGGTTCAGTGTTAGGGTTAGGTTCAGTGTTAGGGGTTAGGTTCAGTGTTAGGGTTTAGGTTTTAGTGGAGGGGTTAGGTTCAGTGGTTAGGTTCAGTGTTAGGGGTTAGGTTCACTGGTAGGGGTTAGGTTCAGTGTTAGGTTCAGTGTTAGGAGTTAGGTTCAGTGTTAGGGGTTAGGTTTAGTGGTAGGGGTTAGGTTCAGTGGTTAGGTTCAGTGTTAGGGGTTAGGTTCACTGGTAGGGGTTAGGTTCAGTGTTAGGTTCAGTGTTAGGGGTTAGGTTCAGTGTTAGGGGTTAGGTTCAGTGGTAGAGGTTAGGTTCAGTGGTAGGGGTTAGGTTCAGTGTTAGTTTCAGTGTTAGGTGTTAGGTTCAGTGTTAGGGGTTAGGTTCAGTGTTAGGTTCAGTGTTAGGGGTTAGGTTCAGTGTTAGGGGTTAGGTTCAGTGTTAGGGGTTAGGTTCAGTGGTAGGGGTTAGGTTCAGTGGTAGGTTCAGTGTTAGGAGTTAGGTTCAGTGTTAGGGGTTAGGTTCAGTGTTAGGGGTTAGGTTCAGTGGTAGGGGTTAGGTTCAGTGGTTAGGTTCAGTGGTAGGGGTTAGGTTCAGTGGTAGGGGTTAGGTTCAGTGGTAGGGGTTAGGTTCAGTGTTAGGGGTTAGGTTCAGTGTTAGGGGTTAGGTTTAGTGGTAGGGGTTAGGTTCAGTGGTTAGGTTCAGTGTTAGGGGTTAGGTTTCACTGGTAGGGGTTAGGTTCAGTGTTAGGTTCAGTGTTAGGGGTTAGGTTCAGTGGTAGAGGTTAGGTTCAGTGGTAGGGGTTAGGTTCAGTGTTAGTTTCAGTGTTAGGTGTTAGGTTCAGTGTTAGGGGTTAGGTTCAGTGTTAGGTTCAGTGTTAGGGGTTAGGTTCAGTGTTAGGGGTTAGGTTCAGTGTTAGGGGTTAGGTTCAGTGGTAGGGTTTAGGTTCAGTGGTAGGTTCAGTGTTAGGAGTTAGGTTCAGTGTTAGGGGTTAGGTTCAGTGTTAGGGGTTAGGTTCAGTGTTAGGGGTTAGGTTCAGTGGTAGGGGTTAGGTTCAGTGGTAGGGGTTAGGTTCAGTGGTAGGGGTTAGGTTCAGTGTTAGGGGTTAGGTTCAGTGTTAGGGGTTAGGTTTAGTGGTAGGGGTTAGGTTCAGTGGTTAGGTTCAGTGTTAGGGGTTAGGTTCACTGGTAGGGGTTAGGTTCAGTGTTAGGTTCAGTGTTAGGGGTTAGGTTCAGTGTTAGGGGTTAGGTTCAGTGGTAGAGGTTAGGTTCAGTGGTAGGGGTTAGGTTCAGTGTTAGTTTCAGTGTTAGGTGTTAGGTTCAGTGTTAGGGGTTAGGTTCAGTGTTAGGTTCAGTGTTAGGGGTTAGGTTCAGTGTTAGGGGTTAGGTTCAGTGTTAGGGGTTAGGTTCAGTGGTCGGGTTAGGTTCAGTGGTAGGTTCAGTGTTAGGAGTTAGGTTCAGTGTTAGGGGTTAGGTTCAGTGTTAGGGGTTAGGTTCAGTGTTAGGGGTTAGGTTCAGTGGTAGGGGTTAGGTTCAGTGGTAGGGGTTAGGTTCAGTGGTAGGGGTTAGGTTCAGTGGTAGGGGTTAGGTTCAGTGTTAGGGGTTAGGTTCAGTGGTAGGGGTTAGGTTCAGTGTTAGGTTCAGTGTTAGGGGTTAGGGTTAGGTTCAGTGTTAGGGTTAAAATTAGGGTTAGGGGTTTAGGTTAGGGTTAGGGGTTTAGGTTAGGGTAAGGGAAAATAGGATACATATTGCCAAAGTATCATACATCTCTCTCTCTCTCTGAGTCTCTCTCTGAGTTTCTCTCTCTCTGAGTTTCTCTCTCTCTCTCTCTCTCTGAGTCTCTGTGTGTCTCTCTCTGTGGGTGGGTCTCTCTCAACTTGTGGCAGGCAGCAACATAGCATGCTGCCTATCTCTCTCTCTCTCTCTCTCTCTCTCTCTCTCGATCTCTCGCACTCTCTCTCTCTGTATGTGAGAGTGTGACCTGCGCCAGTGTCTCTCTCGCTCTACATGTTTTCAATTGTAAGGGCTATATTGCCATGGGAAACATATGTTAACATTGCCAAAGCAAGTGAAGTAGATAGTAAACACATTTCTTTTACAGTAAACATTACACAGAAGTTCCAAAAGAATAAAGACATTTCAAATGTCATATTATGTATATATACAGTGTTGTAACTATGTGCAAATAGTACACACACACGCAGGACCACAAGATGTTATTAACATTAGGTCTTACCTAGCCAGTGTTAGGCCAATGCCATTATCCGCAAATCTGAGGGAGGGAAAAAGTTGTTAGAGCCAATCACATAGTACTGTAGACAGACCATTAGAATGAGAATATTTTACAGACATTATCTGTTTCAGCATGGCAACAGTCTGCTGGAGTGTGTGTGTGTGTGTGTGTGTGTGTGTGTGTGTGTGTGTGTGTGTGTGTGTGTGTGTGTGTGTGTGTGTGTGTGTGTGTGTGTGTGTGTGTGTGTGTGTGTGTGTGTGTGTGTGTGTGTGTGTGTATATTCACAAAACTCCATGGCTACCATGGATTTCTACGGCAACAGTGGAAATGTTGGTAAGGATGCAAAGCAGCATATTATCCACTTGAACAGACTGAAGGTGAGAAAAGCAATAAAGGATTCAGTGTAAATGTTAGGGGATTTTTCTGACAATAACTGCTGTGTTGAGTGCTAGGCCTAGCTGTAGAAGCCTAGAGGTAAGCGTGATAATTGGGGTGGCAGCACCATAGGATTGAGAGGGAGGTGAGGAGAAATATAAGCTGTCAAAATATAGCAATTTTTCAGAGGCGTGATTGTGTATAGACGTCCTAACCTGTTAAGGTAGGTTACAGCTAAATATGTATTTGTTATCATCCACCTATCGCTCGATCCCTCCCTCCCACCTCTACCCTCGCTCCTTCCCTCCATCTACTCACTGGCAGTCATCCAGCCAGACATCTCCTCCCCTCAGCCAGGCTCCGTGGTCCTGGTTCTTGTAGGCCACAAAATGGTGGATGAGAGCTGGGACACGGGGCTTGAAGGGATCCGAATCCTGGTGGGGCCCATACCTAGAGAGACAGAGAGACAGAGACAGAGAGACAGAGACAGACAGAGAGATAGACAGAGAGAGAGAGACAGAGAGCGAGAGAGAGAGAGACAGAGAGCGAGAGAGAGAGACAGAGAGAGACAGAGAGAGACAGATTGAGAGAGAGATGAGTGCAGAAAGAAATAAAGATCAGCTTCACTGGTCTGCCCTGTCCATAACAGCCCATTGTTCCTTAAACGGCCGCCACTCTAATTCATGCGGAACTAAATCAAATAACTAAACTATTATAAAGAAATGAAGTGTAATAATTTAATATAATTAGATTAGTTAAACAGAACATACAGTATATCAACAAATAAACCAGTCATGAACTTGTTTTGAATCAAGGGGTCGTGTAAAGCATTTGAAATATCACGGTCATTCATGCAGACAACTCTGCTAGGTATTATTCACTGTTCAAATGTCAACCAATGTGCTGTGTGAAGCCTGGGTAAGTGGGTTTGCAGACTGAGGTCAAATACTTTGGTTGAGGTGCACTTGAACTTTTAGGACAATTCAATAGGTTCCATGGTTACGGGCAAACTAAATCAAGGACAGCTCAAGTATTTGAAAGTCTTCAACATGTGTATCTGAAAGAGGTCTGATAACTACTCACCCTCACCTGTGTGTGTGTGTGTGTGTGTGTGTGTGTGTGTGTGTGTGTGTGTGTGTGTGTGAGGTGAGACACTGACCTTGCTCCCACTAGCGAAAGGAAGGGTCTCTTGTCCTTGTCGTTGGCCTGTGTTGTCTTTACACCATTGTCTAGAATCATTCCAGCCTGCACAAGCGCACACACACACACACACACACACACACACACACACACACACACACACACACACACACACACACACACACACACACACACACACACACACACACACACACACACACACACACACACACACACACACACACACACACACATATATATATAACATGAGAAGCACTCTGATAGATTCATTGAGGGACAAACTGAATCAACTTCA
>CM042380.1:8007499-8045331 GCA_023634145.1 Thymallus thymallus | reverse complement strand
AGAGAGAGAGAGAGAGAGAAAGATGGATCAAAAGACACCATGGAATACTGTAAGTGATGAATGAAAAGACACCATGGAAAGTGAATACTGTGACTGATTAATGAAAAGCTTTCCTTTTAGCTTTTAGGATGGGGATATGCTGTCTGATTTTGTTTAGTGAAATGTCACATTACTGAACAATCCTACATTTGAGAAGGTCCAAGCTGTCAGACAATGACAAATTTGGTTTTCCAGTTTGTTGCAGATTTTTCCAAATGAAACCATTCACCATTTCTTGTACTGTATATGCTTATAGCACTGTTGCTTTTGAACCAGACATTGGGAAATTACTTAAAAACCGTCCACTAGGCACTACAGTGAGTGCTATTAACATTAAGTAAGCTTAGGTTAACGATTCGGAATGAGTGCCCAAACTTAACCCATAACTTCGAAATTTGAAATTTGGAGCAACTTTGAAATTTGACGTTTGAAGAACGTGGATGAACGTGGATGAACGTCGAATTCTGCAGTGAGACTGTGAGAGCTTGTTGTTTTTAACTGGTACCAGTACAAAATATAAACACAAATGGAATGTACCAATTAATAAATACTGAAGGGGACTATTATATGGCAGTGGCAGTGTACACTATATCATGGCTACACCATGTACACTACGGCTGTCTCCTACAATATCATCACTATATAATGTGGCTACACCATGTACACTATGGCTGCCTCCTACAATATCATCACTATATCATGTGGCTACATCATGTACACTACGGCTGTCTCCTATAACTGGACAAATACAGGACATAACACACATATTCCCCAAGAAAACCTGGAGGCACAAACTGACAACAGAGCCTGCATTACGACAGCTAGACATCACACACTGACAACAGAGACTGGCGTTACGACAGCTAGACATCACACACTGACAATAGAGACTGATGTTACGACAGCTAGACGTCACACACTGACAACAGAGACTGACGTTACGACAGCTAGACATTACACACTGACAACCGAGACTGACGTTACAACAGCTAGATGTCACACACTGACAACAGAGACTGACATGGCATGGATGATCACTGGGAATGTGGGTTGGTGTGTGTGTGTGTGTGTGTGTGTGTGTGTGTGTGTGTGTGTGTGTGTGTGTGTGTGTGTGTGTGTGTGTGTGTGTGTGTGTGTGTGTGTGTGTGTTTATACCTGCGTGCGGGTGTAGATAAGCAGCTTTGGGTAATGAGTGAGAATTGTCACAGCAGTGTAGAATTGACTCACGCTGGTTAGCAATCACATCCAACAAGTCTCTCTTTACCCCATCTCTCTCTCTCTCCTCCATCTCTCTCTCTCCTCCATCTCTCTCTCTCCTCCATCTCTCTCTCTCTCTCTCTCTCTCACCTCCATCAAAGTAGCCACCCTTTGCCTTGTTGACAGCTTTGCACACTCATGGCATTCTCTCAACCAGCACCTAAAGGACTCTCAGACCATGAGAAACAAGAATCTCTGGTCTGATGAAACCAAGATTGAACTCTTTGGCCTGAATGCCAAGAGTGATGGAGGAAACCTGACACCATCCCTACGGTGGCATGGTGAAGAATGGTGGTGGCAGAATCATGCTGTGGGGATGATTTTCAGAGGCAGGGACTGGGAGACAAGGGAAAGATGAAGAGAGCAAAGTACAGGGAGATCATTGATGAAAATAGCTGTGCAGCGACACTTCCAACCTGACAGAGCTTGAGAGGATCTGCAGAGAATAATTGGAGAAACTCCCCAAAAACAGGTGTGCCAAGCTTGTAGCGTCATACCCAAGAAGACTCAAGGCTGTAATCGATGCCAAAGGTGCTTCAACAAAATACTGAATAAAGGGTCTGAATATTTATTTAAATGTGATATTTCCTTTTATTTAATTTTCATAAATGTGCAAAAATATCTAAAAACCTGTTTTTGCTTCGTCAATATGGGGTTGTGATCAAGGGGTCTGAATGCTTGCACTGTACATAAACCCTGGATAGTTGATGCTGTGTCTTGTCCAATAAGAGCCTTTGAAGCCACCGGGCCTCCATGATCATACTCCTCCATTCGGGGCTTTGACTAATGGAAGTGAATCAGGGAAGAATATGTCACCAATGCCACAATGTGCAACATATGCATGCATTCAGCACCAATTAAAGGGATGTGGGAATACATTTCATGTAAGTGTAGAAAACTTTTGGTCTATTTTGAGAAACAAACAGCTCAGCCTTTGTTAATGTGTGACCATAGCAATGCATGTAAATGTCAATGTATGCTAGATATCATACAAAACGATAACCCATTGTTGATGTTATTAAGCATGGATGAAGTGGTGATACATGTGTACAGTTTAACTGCTGTTCTTATGGATTTTCTAATAGTCCTTTCACAAATGTTGAACAAATATTGTGCATTGACAGTGAATGTAGTTAACGTTAGCAGCTAGCCAGGTACTACATGACATGATATATACAAATAGGCCACCAGTAAACCTAGTGTTTCTTACAGTCTATGAGTGAACCAGTTCCTAGGTTTATTGTACTAAAGAGTAATTTGTTGATCTTGACTCTACTGCAATTTCTTTTTACTGGCTTCACATTACATCAGATTGATCTTAAATTGGTCAGCAATATTGAAAACATATGCATTAACTTATCCAGGAGAGGAGAGGAGAGGAGAGGAGAGGAGAGGAGAGGAGAGGAGAGGAGAGGAGAGGAGAGGAGAGGAGAGGAGAGGAGAGGAGGCACACATACTCTAACCTTCTCTCAGTGCTTTGCAGTATCAATGTCTCCACCTGTCTGCTTATCAGTGAGGTGTCTAGCTTTTCAATTGTTTCTATGAATTGTAATGTAAGGCAAATTCCTGGACTGCATCCCAAATGCCCCCCTATTCACTACATAGTGCACTACTTTTGTGCCTGCAGGGCCCATAGTATACCATTGTCAAAAGTAGTGCACTGTGTAGGGAATAGGATGCCATTTGGGATGCAAACCTAGTAACCGACAACTAGAGAAAGCTCAGATTTGAAAACTCACATTAATGTGGGATCCAGACTTTTAGCCAAACCTCTAGCTTTAGAATCACAACCTGATTGGTTTTGCAAATTGAATAGAGAACATCAGTTGGGTAATAATCAGTGTGTGTATCAGTATCTCTATTTGCACATAAGAATTTGCACATCCTTCATTCCTGTGTTAATGCTAATCTGTAATTTATATCACCACTACGGTCTATTTATTGTCCTACCTCTTAACCTTATTGCATTTTGCACTACATTTTGCACTCTGTATATAGATTTCTTCTATTGTGTTTTTGACTGTTTGTTTACTGTGTAACTCTGTGTTGTTTTTTTGTCGCACTGCTTTGCTTTGTCTTGGCCAGGTCGCAGTTGCAAATGAGAACTTGTTCTCAACTGACTTACCTGGTTAAATAAAGGTGAAAAAAAAAAAAAGTGTGTGTGTGTGTGATTTAAGGTAAGCTCAGTCTTATTCTAGTGGTGTATTTTCTTATTGAGAGTGTCTCTTATGCATTAAACATACTCTGTCTCTCTGACAACAGAGATAGCAGTGGGCCAAGGGGACAGCAATATCAGTTCAGAGGAGAGACACATTTTATACGCAGCGGACATGCCAGAGAGGTGTGTGTGTCTGTGTGTGTATGTATCTATCTGTGACTGTGCCTCTATGTATTCATCTTACACACTCTCACACGTATAGATGAAGTTAGCCCTAGACGCTGATCTTGGGTCAGTTTTGCATCTTCCCTACTAATGGTAAAGGTTAGGATTGTGTGAGCGGAAACTGATCCTAGATCTGTACATAGGTGACACTTCTATGGATTTACTGTATATATCTCCTCTACCTGCAGTCTTGTCGTGGGTTGGCCACATATCCGGGGAAGGCTCCCTGTGTGATATCTCGACACATCTTGCTGTCCCTGTCTGAGGGCAGCAGGGTTCCAGCTCTGATCATCAGCCCCAGGCAGTGGTCAAAAGTGTTCCTCTCCTCAGGACCGTCCTCAGTGAAGAAACAGTGGCCCAGAGCATCGTAGCCCACCACGTCCTTTACCTGGTAGGACAGAGAGAGAGAGAAAGAGGGGACACACACACACCAGGGTTGGGGTCAATTCCATTTAAATTCCAGTCAAATCAAGGAGTATGCTGATTTTCCAATTCCAACACCTTCAATTCTTTTCCACGAGGAACATTTGGAATTGGAATTTGGTTTAGTCCTACTTTCTGAATTGACTGGATTGACCCCAACCCTGACAAACCATACACACATTTATTTTGAATGGCAGCGATGCATGTCTGAAGGAAGTGGTTTGAATGGCACAGATACATGTCTGAAGGAAGTGGTTTGAATGGCACAGATACATGTCTGAAGGAAGTGGTTTGAATGGCACAGATACATGTCTGAAGGAAGTGGTTTGAATGGCACAGATACATGTCTGAAGGAAGTGGTTTACCCTCTTTGTCTCCTCTCTGTCATCTGCACTGGGCTGAAAACCCAACATATCATTCCACTGAGCTAAACCCTTTAAAGAACGACATTACTGCCACGATAGCTAGAAAGCTAGATTATCTCACCTCTTCTTTGCGGTTGGTTTGGGGAAGTCTCCTCATGTGAGAACAGTTCACCAAACTACCTCTGCTAACACAAGACTGTATTAACCTGCTGAGCTAAATCATGGGGAGCTAACACCAGTCTTCCAAGTGGCGCAGTGGTCTAAGGCACTGCATCTCAGTGCTAGATGCGTCACTACAGACACCCTGGTTCGATTCCTGTATCACAACCGGACGTGATTGGGAGTCCCATAGGGCGGCGCACAATTGGCCCAGCACCGTCCGAGTTTAGCCGGTGTAGGCTATCATTGTAAATAAGAATTTGTTCTTAACTGACTTGCCTAGTTAAATAAAGGTAAAAAAAATGTATAAAAATAAAACAATTGATATATGTCAAGAAATGTTTACATCTGATGAAGGAGGAGACTAGGGCCTGACTCTCAAATCTCACTCTATATAGTGCATTATTTTTGACCAGGTTCCCTATTCCACTAGGTAGGGAATAGAATAGGGTACTAATTGGGATGCACCCGAAGCAGAGAGATAACATCTCAGAGAATTCAGTATCTCACCATCTATCTTCCATTTCCTTCCAACGGCTGAAAAGTAACAGGACACAATTATGTTCTATCCAGTTTGTACCCAATTTACAGGAGCCTAGGTTTAGATACGCCATGCTGGGTAGCAACAGGACATCTCCTCATTATGGCAACGGATGGATTCTCTGATTGCCGTGGCAACACAACAGGACACCTTTAACAACCCTCCACCACATACACACGTGCACGAGGATGGGCAAAGATGAGCTTGCATGAGCGCGAACACACACACACACACACACACACACACAATCTGTATAAGGTTGAAAAATTCCATCAACTTTCCCAAAATTCCCAGGTTTTCTAGAAGTCCTGGTTCAAAGACTCCCAGAATCAGGAATTCTGAAAAACCTGGGAATTTTGGGAAAGTTACCAGAATTTTGCAACCCTAGATGTGGAGCATCATAATGTCTCTCAACAACTTCGCTACAAAGCTGTTAGAGAGTAACGGTAATAAAATGGATGTGCTTAACTGTACTTTTTCTGTGCCTGCGTGAACAGAAGAAACCTGTCAAGTGAGGTTCAAACATCTTTCTGGGAATGTGCTAACCCTACTGATTCGGTTAACTTATTTTAAATCTCGTATTCGAAAAACAGCAAAGCCGACACCCTGCCACTCGTTTGGTATATAGCTTATAATTGGGGTTCTGCTGGGGTAAGATAGTTGATCTAACAGAAGACTTCTTTACAGACAGACAGACAGACAGACAGACAGACAGACAGACAGACAGACAGACAGACAGACAGACAGACAGACAGACAGACAGACAGACAGACGGTGGAGAGGCTGGGCGAAGGCGGGAGTCGTCGTGACAACTGAACAGCCGACCAAGTAGCACTTTTATACTCTCAAATGGAACCAAATGTCAAAGTACACGCATATTACTCACCAGTAGGCCGTTAGAGCCGTGCACAGTGACACAGCGGGAGAAGGTGTGGTGGATGGACAGATCGCTGACGGAGGTGGGGGGATCGTAGCCTCCCTTCTGGTCCACGTCTCCGTTCATATGAAAGTGGACAGGGTAGTGACCCATAGACTGTTGACCCATGTGCTGCAGCTCTACACCGGACATCTGCACCGACTTAAAGCCACGCTCCACCTGGGAGGGAGACATGTGGGGAGAGGGGGAGGGGAGGGGGAAGGAGAGAGAGGCAGTTATGTGTGTAGGAGGAAGATACATTATATGACAGTTAGAGAATGAGACAGAGAGTAAGACAGTTAGAGAGTGAGGCAGTTAGAGGGTGAGGCAGTTAGAGGGTGAGGCAGTTAGAGGGTGAGGCAGTTAGAGGGTGAGGCAGTTAGAGGGTGAGGCAGTTAGAGGGTGAGGCAGTTAGAGGGTGAGGCAGTTAGAGGGTGAGGCAGTTAGAGGGTGAGGCAGTTAGAGAGTGAGACAGAGAGTGAGACAGTTAAAGAGTGAGACAGTTATAGAGTGAGACAGAGAGACACAAGAAGGAGAAAGTGTGAGAGAACAGGATAGAGAGGGAGAGAAAATTTGAATTTGAAAGAAACAGTGAAAGATTAGGAGAGAGATAAAAATATAGCCAGAGTTTCCATGCATGAGTGACTACTCAAATTTTTCCCATTATTCTTCATTAAAATGTGGTTGACTAGAATGTAATGGGAAGAATTTTCAGGCAGTGGAGATGGACATGGCTCCACTCCATACTGGCTGTGGATCTTCCCCTCGGCAGCATCCCAAATGAGAGCCCTGTATTTCCTGGTTAAAAGTAGTGCACGATTATAGGGTGCCATTTGGGATGCAAATAGGTCTTAGCTTATGACTGACAGCTTCAATAAACAGATGTCTATTGAACAGGATGCAATCCAACTCATTCTAAAGACTATGCCAGTGTGTCAGTGTGTGTGTGTGTGTGTGTGTGTGTGTGTGTGTGTGTGTGTGTGTGTGTGTGTGTGTGTGTGTGTGTGTGTGTGTGTGTGTGTGTGTGTTTGGTGGGGGAGGGGGTGCTCTTCATACATTGTTTCTGTGCTGTAAATAAAAGATTTGCCTTCATTTAGACAGAACTCAATCGTTTGAAATGTTCTGCCAAACCTAATTACAGTCATGGCAAACATACCATAATACAAGGAATTTGCCCCATATGTGACACTCCCTATCAGCAAAGTGACAATTGTTGATTTGTGCAAACATTAGCCTGCCTGCTTCCTTAAATCAGGATTGGTATTTGTTATTAATATTATCCATAGCTGTTATGGTGCTCTGTGTGTGTGTGTGTGTGTGTGTGTGTGTGTGTGTGTGTGTGTGTGTGTGTGTGTGTGTGTATGCGCTGCGTGTGTGTGCGCGTGTGTGTGTGCGCTGCGTGTGTGTGTGTTTGTGTGTGTGTGTGTGTGTGTGTGTGTGTGTGTGTGTGTGTGTGTGTGTGTGTGTGTGTGTGTGTGTGTGTGTGTGTGAGTGTGTGTGTGTGTGTGCTCTGTGTGTGTGTGTGTGTGTTTGCCTGTCCATCTGTCATAGAATCACACTGGTTTAATGATAGCCGACATACCACTGTCATAACAATGATATTACAGACTGTCATTGACAGTCATGACAGCTTGCGTCGCCATATGTCATCTGATGACAGTCATGACCCAAACCAAATCATTACTGTAATAGTCTAGTTGGCTGGCGTGTGTGACAGTCTCATCTCTCTCTATGTCCTAACTGTGCTCCCCAGAGTCTGGGCGTCTAGCCATGCTAGAAGGGGACGGAAGGGTGGTGCTTTATAACTCAACATCTGATTCTAACCAAACTCTATAAACTTACCCTTAGCCTCACTTAACATGTAAGGACAATAGATGAGATCGGTTTCTTAATGTACATTTTATGTTAACTGTACAGCCCAAAACAACAGTCAAAGAAGCAGAAAGGGTAGACAAACAGAAGACTAACAGAAGAGAAGTAAGTAATGCAAAACTCCAGTAAGCTTCCCAGACTGAAGCCCTTTTCTGCAGTCAAATGACCTTGTGGCCTCATGGGTGGAACGTTACTAATATATTTCATAATTGATAATCATTATTTCAAAAACACGCCAACAAATCTGGTGTTTCTACGTCAAACGGTTTTGTTATATTTCAGTCTTCTGTAATGTATATAAAGTGTAATATTGGGATGCAAACTCAAAATGTAATACATTTCATCTCTATATCTGACATGGTACAGGTGTCTCCTGTTTTTAAAGCCCATAACCATGTGTGCGAGGTGTATACTTTTGTTTCAAAGTAGATTTTCCAAGAAACACCGTGTGACCCTGATTTAGCCCCACTGCAGTAAAAGTTAAGTTACCAGAACTGTCCAGCTGTGAGGTTTAGGGTTTTCATTTGGTTGCAGAGTGTTCTATCTGTGTGTTGTATTTCTATGCTGTTGTGTTAATTGGCTTGATGAGTTTCACCTGGTAGCTTGCCACTACCTCTATTTAAGCAGTTCTGGTGTGTTTCTGTTTTGTGAGGTATTGTCTTTACTGAGCCTTCATCGTCTTGTTTAGTACCTTTCTGGATTTCTCTATTTTTGGATTTCGATTTTTGCCTAGCCCTTTTGTACCGCTGCCTATTCATTTGTATTCTACATTTTTATATGATTATTGGGCAAATCATTAAACCTGCTGCGCACTGCGCTTGAATCCAATTCTGGACTAAGAGTATTCATTACACCAGCCCTACACATGATATCTACAAGTTTGGAAGGGAAGTGGAAGGATAAAGAAAAGATGAAAGTAGATGTAGAGAACAGAAGATGTAGGGGTGTATGGAAGGATGAATAGAAGATGTAGGGGTGTATGGAAGGATAAAGAGAAGATGCAGGGGTGTATGGAAGGATGAATAGAAGATGTAGGGGTGTATGGAAGGATGAATAGAAGATGTAGGGGTGTATGGAAGGATGAATAGAAGATGTAGGGGTGTATGGAAGGATGAAGAGAAGATGTAGGGGTGTATGGAAGGATAAAGAGAAGATGCAGGGGTGTATGGAAGGATGAAGAGAAGATGTAGGGGGGTATGGAAGGATGAAAAGAGGATGAATGGATGGATGAATAAAGTAAAGGTGTAGATAGAGGATGAAGAGTTACATTGAAGTGGTGGATTGGTGAACAATTAATGACAATGTTAATTTAATTACCTTCACGTGTCCTCCGAAAGTGTCGAAGGCGAAGAATTTGCAGGCCTCATTGCCATAGCAACCAGGTTGCATCTCACCACGTACCAGGATGTTGCGACTCAGCAGGCCGACCTCTGCCCTCATGTCCACCCCATCCACCTCCTCACCCATGTGGAGGAACACTGGCTTCCCTACACGCACATACACACACACACTGGTCATTTCCGACTTTTTGGCCAATAAAATAAATGAAAAGCCGATAAAATTGTAGCCAGCCAAATTGTCCGGGGCTGGTCTGCTGCTGAGTAGAGAGTGAGAGAGTAGCCTTGGACTAGGATACTGTTGATTGTGAAGATGGAGGCCTTTTTCATTGAAGTAAAATGAAAATTAGAGAGTAGTGAAAAGCCTACATGGCGGGGCTCCAGACTGTGACCATTTAGTCTCACTGGGCGAGTAAAAACATGTATTGGTCGCATCTGTGCGAGCTGCACACTCATTCACCTCACTCAAAAAGTCCTAGTTTTTATGAGGCTAAAACCATGATTTGGTCAAACAGTCATTTACATTATTATTATTATTGTATATCATAGTTATTTTTCTATACATATTTATTAATCTAAACCAGTTCTTTAAATATGGGAAACATGTTTTGTTTCATTCTGTTGAAACATTTTCATTGGCTAAATTAAGTTTGATCTGTCTTTTTAATTGTGTGCTCCGTATTTAATTTAAGATAGCTTATAAGTAGGTATGTTGTCATTTGTTGGGTGCAGTAGGCACTAGCTTTTCTTGGTATTTCGGCAATAATATATAGCCTGTTTAAAACATTTGTAAAGGTTTAAACCAGTTCGCAAGTGTTTTGGTTCATTCTGTTGAGCCATTTTATTTGGACAAATTAAGTTCCAACTTGAATGTTGTGTTTGCCGCAATATAATATCCTGCTCGTGTTTTCCCTATAAACAATGGCTTGACTTACTTTTGATATTACCCTAATAGCAACTTTTGAGAAGGTTTGGTGTGGTGTGGCTATTAGCCTATTATACTGCAGACCTATGATATGAAGGCAGTAAAATATCTGACAAGAATAAATAAATGAATGTCGGTGTTGTAGCATGCTACCGGCATATCTCTCTCTCAATCTCTCTGGGGATAGGCCTAAGCTTCTCTTCCTTTATACAGGCTATATATATATACACTGGGGGCCACAAGTCTGGAATATTACTCATTCAAGGGTTTATCTTTATTTGCACTATTTTTTACATTGTAAAATAAAAGTGAAGACATCAAAACTATGACATAACACATATGGAATCATGTAGTAACCAAACAAGTGTTAAACAAATCAAAATATATTTTATATTTGAGATTCTTCAAAGTAGCCACCCTTTGCCTTGATGACTGCTTTGCACACTCATGGTATTCTCTCATGGAGGGGGAGAGAGAGAGAGACAGAGAGGAGAGGAGAGACAGAGAGGAGAGGAGAGAGAGAGGAGAGGAGAGGCAGAGAGGAGAGGAGAGACAGAGAGGAGAGGAGAGGTTGAGACCAGAACGGCCCACTGATTATCCAAGTAGATACTAAACAAATATTAATGAGTTCGGAACATTCACTTTCCCCAGTTTCAGTCTTCTGTCCTCACTAATGGCATCAATACTACATGCCTTCTTAAAAGAGGAGAAGAACATGAACAAATAACTCAATTATAAGAGAGGAATCTAAGAAAAGAATAACTCTTACTCCCCGCCCACACACTAGACAGTCATTAAATGCCAATTAAAAAAAGAGAATTAAATAAAATATAGCAGTAAAAGAATCAGAGAGACAGGTGGTCACCCACGCATCCAAGTCCAGCCCTCCTTCACTGATAAAACATTTCTGTGCACAAAGAAAGTGAGTGGTTCACTTCTTAGTCATCAGTGCAATAAAGACTGATAGCAATCGCTCCCTCCATTGTCTCTCTCCCCCGGCCCCCCTTCTCTCCCTCCATTGTCTCTCTCCCCCGGCTCCCCTTCTCCCCCTCCATTGTCTCTCTTCCCCGGCCCCCCTTCTCCCCATCCATTGTCTCTCTCCCCCAGTCCCCCTTCTCCCCCTCCATTGTCTCTCTTCCCCGGCCCCCCTTCTCCCCATCCATTGTCTCTCTCCCCCAGTCCCCCTTCTCTCCCTCCATTGTCTCTCTCCCCCAGCCCCCCTTCTCCCCTCCATTGTCTCTCTCCCCCGGACCCACTTCTCCCCCTCCATTGTCTCGCACCCCCGGCCCCCCTTCTTTCCCTCCTCTTTCCTCCACTCCTGCCCCCCCCCCCCCCCCCATCTACTCCTCTCTCTCCCAATTGTTAATGATGCAGAGGAGACAGGCAGAGTTAGATACCTGGGTACTGTTGGTTCTGACATGGTATGCCTTGAGGGAGCCATTGGAAAGAATGACGGCCTCCTTATGCCCGGTTACTGGCACTCCCCTGACAACACTGACAAACTGCATCCTCCCCTGCGTGTCCCTCGGTCTCCCTACCTGTCTGAGATGATCATGGTCAAAAGATAAAATCTTTAATTTGGATACACACATTAATATTACTGTGAACCACCGGCCAAGAAATACATGCAGAGACATGTGATAAACTGTCCCTGAAAATGTGTCATTAGTCTCAGACTGTAATGATCAGACTGTAATGATGTTATAGTACTGTTCTGACTGTAATGATGTTACCGTACTGTTCTGACTGTAATGATGTTACCGTACTGTTCTGACTGTAATGATGTTACCGTACTGTTCTGACTGTAATGATGTTACCGTACTGTTCTGACTGTAATGATGTTACCGTACTGTTCTGACTGTAATGATGTTACCGTACTGTTCTGACTGTAATGATGTTACCGTACTGTTCTGACTGTAATGATGTTAGGGTACTGTTCTGACTGTAATGTTAGGGTACTGTTCTGACTGTAATGTTAGGGTACTGTTCTGACTGTAATGATGTTACCGTGCTATTCTGATTGTAATTATGTTAGGGTACTGTTCTGACTGTAATGATGCTAGGGTACTGTTCTGACTGTAATGTTAGGATACTGTTCTGACTGTAATGATGTTACTGTACTGTTCTGACTGTAATGATGTTACCGTACTGTTCTGACTGTAATGGTGTTACCATACTGTTCTGACTGTACAGTTAAACTAATGAGCTGTGTGTGTGTGTGGTGGGGGTGGGATTTGGGGGGGGGGGGGGGGGGGGGGGTATAATACAGTGAACGTATTAGAACGGTTATTTAACATACAATTACCCTAGCAGCTAGGGCCAGCTCTAACTGCCACTGTGGCCCCTCATGATGAGTTTAGATATTCCGCTTAGACACATACACACGCCTGGTCAAATCAGGAAATAGTCAATTAGAGGATAGTCAAATAGAGACTCTTGTGGCATGCTAGACATCTGAGCAAACACTCTGAACACGTCTTGATGACAACCTTGTTTACCACAAACAAACTGGAGACAGAGACAGAGACAGAGGCAGAGACAGAGACAGAGGCAGAGGCAGAGACAGAGACAGAGACAGAGACAGAGGCAGAGGCAGAGACAGAGACAGAGGCAGAGACAGAGACAGAGACAGAGGCAGAGGCAGAGACAGAGACAGAGAAAGAGTGATGAGAGCAACTACATAAGATAGAATGTGATGTAAAAAGGGAGCTCATGACTTACTATGATGCCCCAGAAGCCTGGGAATAGAAGCTTGGGAATAGATTAATGTTCGGCCCCAGGAGAAGAAAGCCTTTCTGGGATACAAGCATTTCCCACAGCAAATGCTGCCTAAATCCCTGTAAGTCAGATCGAATGGAATTCAGGTTTGGAGATAGAGTTGAGTTCTGCTTAGGGCCTGGGATCTGATCATGAACATGTTGTATAGGCATACAGGGATGTAGGTAGCATTTGCTGTCAGAAGCCTCTGGAGCTTCATAGTAAGTCATAAGCTTCCTTTCTTCATCTAATATAATTGCTCACTATCAATATTTATCTCTGTCTCTCTCTTTCTCTGTCTCTCTCTTTCACTGTCTCTCTCTTTCTCTGTCTCTCTCTTTCACTGTCTCTCTCTTTCACTGTCTCTCTCTTTCACTGTCTCTCTCTTTCACTGTCTCTCTCTTTCTCTGTCTCTCTCTTTCACTGTCTCTCTTTCACTGTCTCTCTCTTTCACTGTCTCTCTCTTTCACTGTCTCTCTTTGTCTCTGTCTCTCTTTGTCTCTCTTTCTTTGTCTCTCTCTTTCTCTGTCTCTCTCTTTCTTTCTTTGTATCTCTGTCCCCCCTCTCTCTCCCCCTCTCTCTCCCCCCTCTCTCTCCCCCCTCTCTCTCCCCCCTCTCTCTCTCTCTCAGGTTCAGACTGCGGTTAATTAATGACTCTTGTCCCTTTACTTGTATAATGGTGTGGCAGACAGACACACAGAAAGGTGGTGGGGAGGCAGAATACTTGATGGATTTTGTGAGTCTGTCTGGCCAAAGATGTCACTTGGTTTGGCACCATTCGCATAAAAAAAAAAGACTTTAGAAGGCTTTAGGGTTGTGTCCCAAATGACACATTTATCCCTTTATAGTGCTACTAGATCCCTGGTCAAAAATAGTGCATTTGGGACACATTCTAGGAGTTGGAAATGTAAAACACATGTTAGAATGAAACACACACACACACACTATTATACAACTTCCACTTAGGCGTTCACAAGAATCTCTCCAACAGCTATTTTCAGCATATAAACAAGCTTCTCTCTGTCCGTCCCAATGAGCAGTGAGTTCCAAAACCATCACTCACACACACACACACACATACAGACACACACACACACCACACACACACAGATACACACACACACACACAGCCCTAAAAGCACAGAGGGTCCATTCCAGAGGTATGGACAGAGAGTCCAGTGATTGTGATTTTGTAGGTCAAGCATCTGTGCTGGGCAGCAGAAATCTGGGGTAAGCACACATATTACCAGTGCTTCATTCCCAGGCCTGTCTACTCCCCATATAGTGCACTACGTTTGACCATAGCCCTATTGGCCCTAGTCAAAAGTAATGCACTATATAGTAAATAGGGTGGCATTTTGGACATATAACCTGTCTCTCTGTCTCTCTCTCCCTCCATCATTCAACACATAAATCCATGCCAAGGCTGTGGCAGAAAGGTTGAAGGTGCTGTCACACACACTCACACACACACACTCTGTATTTTGTCATGTCCTATGTTTTGTGTGGACCCCAGGAAGAATAGCTGCTGCTTCTTCAACAGCTAATGGGGAACCCAATAAAAATACACAGTGGAATCCTTGTTCACACCTTAATAACTGTGCTATAGTCTAAGGTCTATGACACAGGTACACACACACACACACGCAGGTACGCACACACACACACACGCAGGTACACACACACACACACGCAGATACACACACACACGCACACACACACAGGTACACACACACATGTACACACACGCAGGTACACACACACACACGCAGGTACACACACACAGGTACACACACACACGCAGGTACACACTCACCTTGGACTTTAACCTGTGTGGGCCCACAGGCAGGGCAGGGTAGTATGGTGAACTCCTCAGTCTGGTGCATAGAGTAGTCAGTACTGGCCAGCACCACTCTGTCTCCTGGGCCCCATCCTTCAGCTGGCTCAGCTAACTCCAGGACAGTGCTGTTGGACACACGCTCTATAGAGATGGAGGCCTGGGGACGCACTGGAGGGATAGAGACAGAAAAACATGTCAATCAATGTGGTTATATCAGATGCACTGACACACACTTGCATGCACAGAAACACAAACACACCCATACGCACCCACTCTTCCCATAAATCAGTTGGAGCAGCTGGGCTGTCAGGTTAACTAAATAAACCCCAATGAAGAGGAGCCATAACTCTGCTGAATGTGTGTGTGTGTGTGTGTGACTCATAACTCATGTGCTGTGCTGTATGTCCTGTGTCTGTGCTGACGTCTAGGAGGATTGTGGATGAACAGAACAGTGTAAGAGGATCGACATGGTACTAATGAACTAATAGGGGACCTTAATCAGCTTCATCAAACCACATTTAATCTATCAGTGAAAGTATATCACACACACACACACACACACACACACACACACACACACACACACACACACACACACACACACACATACACACACACCTAAATTGCTTTAAGCAAATCAGAGTCAGCTAAACCATGGTACATGAAGACATTGTGGACATTGATGTGTAATGAGATAGAGATGTTTTGACTGTAATGATATTAAAGTACTGTTCTGACTGTAATGATGTTAAAGTACTGTTCTGACTGTAATGATGTTACCATACTGTTCTGACTGTAATGTTACCGTACTGTTCTGACTGTAATGATGTTACCGTACTGTTCTGACTGTAATGATGTTACCATACTGTTCTGACTGTAATGTTACCGTACTGTTCTGACTGTAATGATGTTATAGTACTGTTCTGACTGTAATGATGTTACCGTACTGTTCTGACTGTAATGATGTTACCATACTGTTCTGACTGTAATGATGTTACCATACTGTTCTGACTGTAATGATGTTATAGTACTGTTCTGACTGTAATGATGTTACCATACTGTTCTGACTGTAATGATGTTACCATACTGTTCTGACTGTAATGATGTTACCATACTGTTCTGACTGTAATGATGTTATAGTACTGTTCTGACTGTAATGATGTTAGGGTACTGTTCTGACTGTAATGATGTTATAGTACTGTTCTGACTGTAATGATGTTATAGTACTGTTCTGACTGTAATGATGTTACCGTACTGTTCTGACTGTAATGATGTTACCATACTGTTCTGACTGTAATGATGTTAAAGTACTGTTCTGACTGTAATGATGTTATAGTACTGTTCTGACTGTAATGATGTTACCATACTGTTTTGACTGTAATTATGTTAAAGTACTGTTCTGACTGTAATGATGTTACCATACTGTTCTGACTGTAATGATGTTATAGTACTGTTCTGACTGTAATGATGTTATAGTACTGTTCTGACTGTAATGATGTTATAGTACTGTTCTGACTGTAATGATGTTATAGTACTGTTCTGACTGTAATGATGTTATAGTACTGTTCTAACTGTAATGATGTTAAAGTACTGTTCTGACTGTAATGATGTTATAGTACTGTTTTGACTGTAATGATGTTACCGTACTGTTCTGACTGTAATGATGTTATAGTACTGTTCTGACTGTAATGTACATGCAGAGACATGTGATAAACTGTCCCTGAAAATGTGTCATTAGTCTCAGACTGTAATGATCAGACTGTAATGATGTTATAGTACTGTTCTGACTGTAATGATGTTATAGTACTGTTTTGACTGTAATGATGTTAATGTACTGTTCTGACTGTAATGATGTTATAGTACTGTTTTGACTGTAATGATGTTACCGTACTGTTCTGACTGTAATGATGTTATAGTACTGTTCTGACTGTAATGTACATGCAGAGACATGTGATAAACTGTCCCTGAAAATGTGTCATTAGTCTCAGACTGTAATGATCAGACTGTAATGATGTTATAGTACTGTTCTGACTGTAATGACGTTACCGTACTGTTCTGACTATAATGATGTTATAGTACTGTTCTGACTGTAATGATGTTACCATACTGTTCTGACTGTAATGTTACCATACTGTTCTGACTGTAATTATGTTATAGTACTGTTCTGACTGTAAGGATGTTACCATACTGTTTTGACTGTAATGATGTTACCATACTGTTCTGACTGTAATGATGTTATAGTACTGTTCTGACTGTAATGATGTTACCGTACTGTTCTGACTGTAATGATGTTACCATACTGTTCTGACTGTAATGATGTTATAGTACTGTTTTGACTGTAATGATGTTATAGTACTGTTCTGACTGTAATGATGTTACCGTACTGTTCTGACTGTAATGATGATATAGTACTGCTCTGACTGTAATTATGTTACCGTACTGTTCTGACTGTAATGATGTTACCATACTGTTCTGACTGTAATGATGTTATAGTACTTTTCTGACTGTAATGATGTTAGGGTACTGTTTTGACTGTAATGATGTTACCATACTGTTCTGACTGTAACGATGTTAGGGTACTGTTCTGACTGTAATGATGTTAGGGTACTGTTCTGACTGTAATGATGTTATAGTACTGTTCTGACTGTAATGATGTTACAGTACTGTTCTGACTGTAATGTTAGGGTACTGTTCTGACTGTAATGATGTTACCGTACTGTTCTGACTGTAATGATATTACCGTACTGTTCTGACTAATGTTATAGTACTGTTCTGACTGTAATGGTGTTACCATACTGTTCTGACTGTAATGATGTTAGGGTACTGTTCTGACTGTAATGAGTAAGGGGAGGATAGGGAATGAATTGTGTGTGTGTGTGTAATTAGTAAGGGGATAAAATACAGTGAATGTAAGAACGGTTATTTAATTCACAGTCCTCATACATAATCATCAGCTACACGATTATACAATTACCCTAGAGACAAGGGAGAGACGATAAGAGCTCTCTCTCACTCTCTCTCTCTCCTCTCTCCTCCTCTCATCCTCTCTCTCTCTCCTCTCTCTCTCTCTCTCTCTCTCACCCTCCTCCTCTCCTCCTCCCTCTCTCACTCTCTCTCTCTCTCTCTCTCCTCTCTCTCTCTCTCTCTCTCTCTCTTCTCTCTCTCTCTCTCTCTCTCTCTCTCTCTCTCTCTCTCTCTCTCTCTCTCTCTCTCCTCTCTCTCACTCTCTCTCTCTCTCTCTCTCTCCTCTCTCTCTCTCTCTCTCTCTCTCTCTCTCTCTCTCTCTCTCTCTCTCTCTCTGTGTGTTACAGCATGAATTCAGAAAATATATTGAAAATGAAATACAGAAATATCTAACTTAGAAAATTATTTTTTTCACTTACATTTTTAATAAATGTGTAAACACTTCTAAAAACATTTAATCCATTTTAAATTCAGGCTGTAACAATAACAAAAATGTGGAATAAGTCAAGGGGTTTTAAAGACACTGTATGTCTATGATTGTAGATTTGCTGTGTGTGAAGTCAGTTCAATCATAAGGGATCCATGCATACTGGGTAACCCACACAAAAAAAACACACATACAGTTAAGGGTAAAGCCGTTGGCACAAACATAAACACACGCACATGGACACACACACAAATACAAACACACAGACAGGCTCCCAACTACAGACCTCCCCCTACACACACACGTGTCCGTACCTAGTTTACCACAGAGGAAGCGTACTCGGTAGTTGTGGCAGAGGCCGTGGCTCTGATCCTTGTTGAGACAGACAAAACCGTAGTCCCTGTCAGACTTATAGATGACATCTTCTGTCTCGTTAGATGGGACACCATCATGGGACTCAGCCTGGAAGAGAGAGAGAAGGAAAGGGAGGGAGGGGGGCAAAGGAGAAAGATAGAGTGGGGGAGAGGGGGGAGAGAGAGAGAGAGAGAGAGAGTGAGGGAGAGGGGAGAGAGAGAGAGAGAGAAAGGGGGGTGGGGAGAGAGAGAGAGAGAGAGAGAGAGAGAGAGAGAGAGAGAGAGAGAGAGAGAGAGAGAGAGAGAGAGAGAGAGAAAGAAAGAAAGAAAGAAAGAACAGAGGTAAAGGGTTACAGTTAGGAAGAGGAAGAGGGAATAGAATAACTAGTTTGTTTACGATAAAATAATGTCTGTTTAAAACACCAAGGAGATAGAAGTCAGACAAAGAGAGAGTGACAGTGTGTGTGTGTGTGTGTGTGTGTGTGTGTGTGTGTGTGTGTGTGTGTGTGTGTGTGTGTGTGTGTGTGTGTGTGTGTGTGTGTGTGTGTGTGTGTGTGTGTGTGTGTGTTTAGTCTTCACTGTGAATGCCAAACAGCTTCTGCTTATGCCGTACATGGTGACAGAGTGAATTCAGTATCTGTGAACACACACAGTGCTGGCCGCTGTGGCCTCATCATAATTACAGGCAATAAAAATGGAAATAGATCAAGCTCAGCTTTACCTTCTTCTGGAGCATCATTGTTTCAAAGTTATTTGGCTGCTACAGAGCTATAGGCACCAGCTGTTCATATATGTGTGTGTGTGTCTGTGTGTGTCTGTGTGTGTCTGCGTTTGTGTGTGTGTCTGTGCAGGTGCGTGCTAATGTGTGTGTGTGTGTGCATGTGTTTGTGTGTGTGTGTCTGTGCCAGTGAGATAGAGAGAGAGAGAGAGAGAGAGAGAGAGGAGGGAGAGGGGAGAGTGGAGAGTGAGAGAGATATGCGTTTGTGTGTGTGTGTCTGTGCAGGTGTGTGTGTGTCCGTGCAGGTGTGTGTGTGTCCGTGCAGGTGTGTGTGTGTCCGTGCAGGTGTGTGTGTGTGTGTGTGTGTGTGTGTGTGTGTCTGTCTGTGCAGGTGTGTGTGTTTGTGTGTGTGTGTCTGTGCAGGTGTGTGTGTATGTGTGTGTATGTCCGTGCAGGTGTGTGTGTGTGTGTGTGTGTGTGTGTGTGTGTGTGTGTGTGTGTCTGTGCAGGTGTGTGTGTATGTGTGTGTGCGGGTGTTTTACCTGTATATCCATGGTGTTTGTATATCCATGGTGTTTTACCTGTATATCCATGGTGTTTTACCTGTATATCCATGGTGTTTTACCTGTATATCCATGTTGTTTTATCTGTATATCCATGGTGTTTTACCTGTATATCCATGGTGTTTTACCTGTATATCCATGTTGTTTTACCTGTATATCCATGTTGTTTTACCTGTATATCCATGGTGTTTTACCTGTATATCCATGGTGTTTTACCTGTATATCCATGGTGTTTTACCTGTATATCCATGGTGTTTGTATATCCATGGTGTTTTACCTGTATATCCATGGTGTTTTACCTGTATATCCATGGTGTTTTACCTGTATATCCATGGGGTTTTACCTGTATATCCATGGTGTTTTACCTGTATATCCATGGTGTTTTACCTGTATATCCATGGTGTTTTACCTGTATATCCATGGGGTTTTACCTGTAAATCCGTGGTGTTTTACCTGTATATCCGTGATGTTTTACCTGTATATCCATGGGATTTTACCTGTATATCCATGGGGTTTTACCGGTATATCCATGGGGTTTTACCTGTATATCCATGGGGTTTTACCTGTATATCCATGGGGGTGCTACAGAGGCGGTCAGGGTAAGCCTTGTGGAGGTCAGACAGCTTCTCCCAGTCTCCTGTTCCTCTCTCATCATCTCTGTCAAACCACTCAGTCCACTCTGCCTCTGTAACACACACACTCATTTCAATTCGTTTCCTACACACTGTTGCCAATATGTTGATATTGATGTGTGTGTGTATACGTGTGTGTGTGTGTGTGTGTGTGTGTGTGTGTGTGTGTGTGTGTGTGTGTGTGTGTGTGTGTGTGTGTGTGTGTGTGTGTGTGTGTGCATGTGTGATTGTGTAATATATGTAGGGGATTCTTTCAAACAGTGATGATATGACCACGACGGCCTGTCAGAAGTGTGTGTGTGTTACCTTGCACCCATTGGCTGGAGATGGTGATGGTGAAGTGCTCTCCATATTCTGACTGGAACATTTGTGAACTACGAGCCTCCGAGGAGGCCTTGGTTCCTGTTCACACACACACAAACACAGGAGTCAGCAGAGTAAGGAGAGGACATGTCCAGCATACTTTAACAGTCTGTGTTCTTTATTTCACTCTCCCACTGTCTGTCTGTCTGTCTGTCTGTCTGTCTGTCTGTCTGTCTATCCATACAGGTGTTTGGTTTATAACATATAACAGTATGTAAACTAAGAAATACAAGTATAATAGAGAGTGAAAGAGATAGAGAGAGAAGGGGGAGAGATACTCTAGAAAGTAAGAGAGAGAGAGAGCGAGAGAGAGAGAGAGATACTCTAGAAAGTAAGAGAGAGAGAAGTGGGAGAGATACTCTAGAAAGTAAGAGAGAGAAGTGAAGGGAGAGAGAGGGAGGTGGGTGAAGGAGAGAAAGAGAGACATTGTGAGGGAGAGGTTGAGGGAAAGATAAGGAGAGGGTAGAGAAAGGAGAGAGAGAGAAAGAGGGAGGGGGGTTCACCTTGATAGATAGCATGATCCTCCACTGCAGAGGACAAGTTGCCTTTCACCGCAATGAAACTCCAGGGATGACTGAAGAGAGAGGGATGGAGGGAGGGAGAGAAGAGGGGAAGAGACATAAAGTAGAGAGAGAGGAAATAGGGAGATAGAAAGTGTGAGGTTGCAAGACGACAAGGACAGATGGAAAGTAAAGAAATAGAGAGGAGGGGGGAGAGATATATTTCCATTAGACACACACACAGTTCCATCCAGCCCTGGTAATGATGTTGACATAAGGAGTGACGGGCTGTCGGAAAAACCCAGGGGCAGGATGGGTAATTACAGTAGCAATCCCATCATGCCTCACTCTTGTGAGGACACAGTGACATGAATGTCAAGGGAGAGATTGTGTGTGTGTGTGTGTGTGTGTGTGTGTGTGTGTGTGTGTGTGTGTGTGTGTGTGTGTGTGTGTGTGTGTGTGTGTGTGTGTGTGTGTGTGTGTGTGTGTGTGTGTGTGTGTGTGGTGCTACAGTACATTATGCATTATGATTCCACACAGGAACAGTCAGAGAACTGGCATTAGAACAAAAGTAATCCTCAACAATCTATCTGGTCATTTAGAGAAAAAGAAAACGTGTCCGTTCCCAGTCACTGAAACAAACTGAGTGACTTGGTGTACAGAGAGAAGAGGAGTTCCATTTTGCTGTCTTGTTGCTTTGCTAGCTATCATGCTAGTGTAGCACATGGGGATGTGTCAAACTTACTCCTCAGCCAGAAGTGTCCAGCGAGCGTGGCGCCGACTAGAAAGACGCTTCAGGAAGGTGGTCGCGTGTGCTAGCAAGGCAAAGGTCCCGGGTTTGCGCCAGGTATGGGCCGAATCGGGAGAAAGCAGTACTCGCTAAGCAAGCAGTGTGACGTCCTTTACACTAGCTAGCCATCATGTTCGACTTTTAATTGCAATGTTACTGGAGACAAGCTAAACACAACATTATGTTTTATACAGCATGCCAGATATGTCTCTAAAGGTGTCTACAGTAATGACATTATATCAACAACTATTGCCTTTTGTGACATGTAACAGCAATACACACACACACACACACACACATACAAACACACACCATCCCCCATCATAAACACCACCGTGACTTTGGTATACATATGTAAATTGCATTCCTGCAGGAAAGATTGCAGAGATCTTCTTGTTTCTAAAAGTATTGCCTTATTAAAATGTTCCCTGGCACACCGCAAATACTACATTCCTTATTCTGCTTTAACACTGTTTGGCACAAGTGTCAGAACGATAGGCAACAAGAGACTAGAATTACATTCTCCTCCTTCATCGCTCATTCTCTCTCTCTTCTCATCTGAAGACGTGGTGTGGAGATATTTCTGTGTGAATACCTGTAAACTTTGTTGGAGAAAATTAGCTGTGACTTACTCGGCCACAGTAGACACACACACACACACACACACACACACACACACACACACACACACACACACACACACACACACACACACACACACACACACACACACACACACACACACACACACACACACACACACACACACACACACACACACACACACACACAAACTGATTTATAATTTGGACACTAACAGGCTAACCGCACTGGCGTTGCTGCCAAGCTTCCCATTCTCTATGGTATTAAACTAATTTTGCCTCGCGGGCCGAATTCACTCATCAAATGTATTAGATTTCCTCGCCATCAAAATTTGCAAAAAATAGTCCTCTATTCATTGCTTTTGGAGTTTTTTATGTACCCTGACTGTCTAGCTTTCATTTGGATGACTGATATCAAGCTGGACAGAGGGAAGAGAGTATTGATGACTGTTATCAAGCTGGACAGAGGGAAGAGACTATAGATGACTGTTATCAAGCTGGACAGAGGGAAGAGACTATAGATGTAGGTCCATTATAATTTCTACACAGTTAGCATTTAGTTTTAGTCATTTCATTGTTCAAGTTTTTTCACCAAACTGAATTATGGATTTATTGGGTATGTTTGACACCCCTGCTCTAAGCCATGGTAAACTCTCCTGACCACACACTGATTCTTTTAACACCATTCTGACAGCCATTGTAGAACATGGTTGAGTTGAGTTCTACTGTATGGGAGGAATGCAATAAGTCTGAATATACCATTAGCTCACTTAAATCCAACTCACTAACTCTCAGTATAAGAGGTTTTTTTTCTCCAAGGCCTGAATCCAGCTGTATTAGGTTTTGTTATCATTTGTTATCATGGCTTAATTTACTTTCCATTTTCCATGCATTCCATACAGTGTCTATGTGAGAGAGAGAGAGAGAGAGAGAGAGAGACTTGCTAGCATATGTTTTTTCCATTTATTTATTCTTCTCCTACCTTCTTTCACTAAGCAGTCCTGTGCCAAAAGAGATAAAGAGACACTGCACAAACAAAAATGAGGGGATCAGCACTGCCTGACAAACAGGTCAGGAGAGCAGTAATCTGCTAGCGCTACGCTAGGTGGCAACGCTAGGTCGCTATGCTGGGTGGCTACGCTAGGTGGTTACGCTAGGTGGCTAAGCTAGTGCTATCATACTCTAGCGGAGCACATCCATTCGGGTGTGGAGGGATAGAAAAAAGGTAGAGGGAGGTGGAGAGAGGTGGAGGGAGGTTGAGGGTTGTTGAGAGAGGTGGAGAGACGTAGAGGGAGGTGGAGGGAGGTGGAGGGAGGTGGAGGGAGGTTGAGGGTTGTTGAGAGAGGTGGAGAGACGTAGAGGGAGATGGAGGGAGGTGGAGGGAGGTGGAGGGAGATGGAGGGAGGTGGAGAGAGGTGGAGAGAGGTAGAGGGGGGTGGAGAGAGGTGGAGGTAGGTGGAGAGAGGTAGAGGGAGGTGGAGAGAGATGAGGGAGGTGGAGGGAGATGGAGAGAGAGAGGGAGGTGGAGAGAGTGAGGGAGGTGGAGAGAGGTAGAGGGAGGTGGAGAGAGGTGGAGGGAGGTTGAGGGTTGTTGAGAGAGGTGGAGAGACGTAGAGGGAGGTGGAGGGAGGTGGAGGGAGGTGGAGGGAGGTTGAGGGTTGTTGAGAGAGGTGGAGAGACGTAGAGGGAGATGGAGGGAGGTGGAGGGAGGTGGAGGGAGATGGAGGGAGGTGGAGAGAGGTGGAGAGAGGTAGAGGGGGGTGGAGAGAGGTGGAGGTAGGTGGAGAGAGGTAGAGGGAGGTGGAGAGAGATGAGGGAGGTGGAGGGAGATGGAGAGAGAGAGGGAGGTGGAGAGAGTGAGAGTGGTGGAGAGAGGTAGAGGGAGGTGGAGAGAGGTAGAGAACTGTAATTATCCAGTGGCTAAGGACTCAACTCACAACACACCAAGTCACGGCCAACTGGTGGCTTCAAGGTGGCTTAACCCTCAGCTGTGGCTAAATATTAGAAATAAGACTTTCAATGATAAAGCTACAAAAAGTTATTTACCATTTAGCATACCACTTAGTATATATTTGAAACAATTGCCAACAGAACAGAGTACTCTAACATTCCATCTGCCCATGTCCTTTGATTTTAAGTTTGTTCCAGCCCTGGCAGTTGCCCCAAAAACAGTTGATTCAAACCCCTGGGTTAGAGGTCAGGGGTCAAGGAGTGTCTGCTCCCCAGCTTAGTGAGAGTCCTCCAAAAAATAACCTAATACTAATATTAATAATAATAATAATAATAATATACATGTATAGTGTAATATATGTTACAAAATTCCCTGGTTGGAGGACAGGGGTCAGGGGTCAGGGAACCTACCGGAAGCCCAGGCGGTGGAAGTGTTTACTCCCCAGCTTGGTGAGGGTCTTCCTGGCCGAGTCCTCTAGGTTGTTAGACCCCTCGTCGTTGACCACCATGGCCAGAATCATCCCATTGTCTACCAGATCCACATACTGGGCCAGGCGACCACTCTCTTCTTTACTGCGGTATGTGTCAAACCTGGGTAGTGGAGTGGGAGGGGTAGGCGAATGGTTAGATAATATCAGTGTTTCCCAATTCTGGTCCTCGAGTTTTCCCAATGGAACACATTTTTGTTGTGTCGGACAAAAACACCAGATTCAACTTGTCAAGGGCTTGACAAAATACCTTCACACAATTACTGATGATTAGTTGACAAGTAGAATCAGGTGTGCTTGTTCGGGGCCAAAACAGAAATATGTACTGTTGGAAGGACTGGAGTTGGAAAACACTGGCCTATATGATAGCTACATAACAGAACACAAAAAATATCTTCACACAATTACTCCAACAAACACATTTTCTATTTCTCAATGGCGTTCAGTTTCTGATGAAATACTCAAGACTTGCCTTCTTTTGGCAGCAAAGTTTGTTTTGTTGAACTGCTTTTTAATTACTGTTTACCAGTAATCTGACGGCATATTAAATGTTTTTCTAACTACGTATTAAATGTTTTATGACATTCTTTATTCAATCGGAGATGTTGAACGATGGGATAGGGAGAACATTCTAAATCGAAGAAATTGTTAATAACAACAGGAATCTCCCTCCTGTCTAATATCATATTATAATAATATCTGTCATGACTTAAAGATGGAATCTGCATTAGGGGAAACAGTGCCCCTGTCCTCTGCCCCGTCCCCTGTCCCCTGTCTCCTGTCCCCTGTCTCCTGTCCCCTGGTCCCCTGTCTCCTGTCCCCTGGTCCCGTCTCCTGTCCCCTGTCTCCTGTCCCCTGTCTCCGGGTCCTCTGGTCCCCTGTCTCCGGGTCCCCTGTCTCCTGTCCGCACCAGAACCTTTGTATTGTTTTGGTTTTGTGGACGAAATGGAGATGAGGTGCGTCGAACAGTGTGGTAATTTGTTTTTGTAGTACATACAGTGCATTCAGAAAGTATTCAGACCCCTTGACATTTTCCAAATTTTGTTACGTTAGAGCCTTATTCAAGTCCGGGCTCTGGCTGGGCCACCCAAAGACATTCAGAGACTTGTCCTGAAGCCAGTCCTGCATTGTCTTGGCTGTGTGCTTAGAGTTGTTGTACTGTTGAAAGGTGAACCTCGCCCCAGTCTGATCAAGGATCTCTCTGTACTTTACCCCGTTCATCTTTCCCTCGATCCTGACTAGTCTCCCAGTCCCTGCCCCTGAAAAACATCCCCACTGCATGATGCTGACAGCACCATGCTTCACGGAAGGGATGGTGCCAGGTTTCCTCCAGACGTGACGCTTGGCATTCAGGCTAAATAGTTCAATCTTGGTTTCACCAGACCAAAGAATCTTGTTTCTCATGGTCTGAGAGTCCTTAAGGTGCCTTTTTTGCAAACTCCAAGCTTGCTGTCATGTGCCTTTTACTGAGGAATGGCTTCTCCTCCGATTGCTCAGTTTGGCCGGGTGGCAAGCTCTAGGAAGAGTCTTGGTGGTTCCAAACTTCTTCCATTTAAGAATGATGGAGGCCACTGTGTTCTTGGGGACTTTCAATGCTGAAGATGTTTTTTGATACCATTCCCCAGATCTGTGCCTCGACACAATCCTGTCTTAGAGCTCTACAGACAATTCCTTCGACCTCATGGCCTTCGACCTCATGTCCAATCAATTGAATTTACCACAGGTGGACTCCAATCAACTTGTAGAAACATCTCAAGGATGATCAATGGAAACAAAATGCACATAAGCTCAATTTCAAGTCTCATAGCAAAGGGTCTGAATACCTATTTAAATTTGCAAACATTTCTAAAAACCTGTTTTCGTGGTAGATTTCTGAGAAAAAAAAAAGATTGAATCCATTTTAGAATAAGGCTGCAATGTAACAAAATGTGGAAAAAGTCAAGGTGTCTGAATACTTTCCAAATGCACTGTTTTCTGCTGTTCTAATGCACGTTAAATTATGTTGTTGTCTGCAGTAACTTCTTCGTTGTAATATAACAAAGGGGCATGGCAGTTTCACTATGAAGGATTACACCATTTCCTCCTGTGATGTTTTTTAAACGTTTTCTTCTCACAACCATACTGTTAGAACAGGGGTTTTGAAGTCATTTCTTTTCAGTGAATGTTAACAAGCTAATGTTTCTACTATTAACCAATGTTAAAATATGTTTTACATCTAAACTCTATTTAAGTAAAGGTGAAAAAATTCCAGTAACTTTCCAAAAGTCCCTAGGTTTTCCAGAAATCCCAGTTGCAAGCTTTCCAGAATAAGAGGTTAATCCAATCAACGTTTCTGGAAAACCTGGGAACTTTTGAAAAATTTACCAGAGTTGTGCAAGCCTAAAGGTGAAATAAAAACGTGACAACATATAAAATACCTATCATTGTGGAGCACTTCTCCAGTCTTGGGGTCGATGACGTGAACGATGATACCCCGGTTGCCCCAGCCCCTCTCGAACAGGTAGCTGTTGTCCTCGCTCTCCCCGGGGTGCAGGGTCTTGTTGAGGAACGTCCACGATAGCTTCTTCTCCCCATGTATCTCCAGCGTCCCTCCCGTCCCCACACCAATGTACTTACGGCCAAAGTAACTGTGCTCTGTGTCTGTGTCGTCAGACCTGGAGAAGAGTCAATGATTGCTCAACCAATTAATCAAGGCTAGGGGCTAGAGGGTTACACGGTAGGGGATAAGGGGATATAGGCTAGGAGATACTAGATAAAGACTTAACACTAGAGGCTAGGAGATAAGAGTCTAGGGTGAGGAGATAGAGGCTATGGGATTGGAGATAGAGGCTAGGGGCTAGGAGATAAAATCTAGGAGCTAGGAGATAGAGGCTAAGAGATAGAGACTAGGGGCTAGGAGATAGGGGCTAGGAGATAGAGGCTAGAGTCTAGGAAATAGAGACTAGGGGGAGGAGATAGAGACTAGGGGGAGGAGATAGAGACTAGGGGCTAGGAGATAGACGCTAGGAGATAGAGACTAGGGGCTAGGAGATAGAGGTTAGGGGCTAGGAGATAGAGGCTAGGAGATAGAGACTAGGGGATAGGAGATAGAGACTGGAGGCTAGGAGATAGAGGCTAGGAGATAGAGACTGGGGCTAGGAGATAGAGGCTAGGAGATAGAGACTAGGGGCTAGGAGATAGAGGCTAGGAGATAGAGACTGGGGCTAGGAGATAGAGGCTAGGAGATAGAGACTGGGGCTAGGAGATAGAGGCTAGGAGATAGAGACTGGGGCTAGGAGATAGCCAGGGGCTAGGAGAGAGAGAGATAATAAAGTCTAGGAGATAGGGCTAGGAGATAGAGGCTAGAATCTAGGAGATAGACACTAGAGTCTAGGAGTTAGAGAATAGGGGTTGAGTTTATGGGCAAGTGGATTGGAGTTAAGACCTAGGAGATTGAGCCTAAAGGGTAGGAGATAGTGGATTGGAGATTGAGACTAAAGGGTAGGATATAGTGGATTGGAGATTGAGACTAAAGGTTAGGATATATTGGATTGGAGGTTAGAGGCTAGGAGAAAGAGGATAGAGTGTAGAGGCTACCAAATAGGTTGAGGGCTGAAGGCTATGAGCTAGGTTTTTTGTTTTTGGTCCGGGTACATTACCCACCTTCCAAATAAGGAGATGGTGAGGTTGCCCTTATACGGGCAGTCAGGACTTCCTATGTGCAGCTGTCCTCTGTTGCCAATCAGAATGTGTTTGGTACGCAGTAGGATGGGATGATACGAGTCTGCTATCACTAACTTTCCTAGAGAGCGAGAGAGAGAGAGAGAGAGAGAGTTCTTTACTGATAAGATCTCCTGACAGGTGTTTCATGCCCTGGGGCCCGACACATCACATCTCCCTTCCTTTTATGGCACAGAGCTGTGGCTTACACACACACACACACACACACACACACACACACACATACACACACACACACACACACACACACACACACACAGCGGGGAAATAACCCTTTATTGAGGGCTGCATTTTACGATAACGTCCATCTGACAGAGGTTGTATAGTCCTGTAGTGAAGTGGATGAGAGATGGGGACTTCAATTTGACTGTGTGTTAGTGGTTAGACTCACACCTGGACACACAGTATCAGGTTCCTAACTCACACATACACACACACGAAACAGGTGTGAAATGGCTACACTGTTACATTAATGATGTTGACCTAAATCACTGGTTGCTGCGGAGAACTAGGAGGTCAAAGGGGAGTGAGTGTAACCGTATATAATGGCTAGCTAGTTAGCGGTGTACGCTAGTGCCGTATCAAATCGGTGACGTCATTCGCTCTGAGACCTTGAAGTAGTTGTTTCCCTTGCCCTGCAAGGGCCATGGCTTTAGTGGAGCGATAGGTAACGATGCTTCAAGGGTGACTGTTGTCGATGTGTGCAGAGGGTCCCTGGTTCAAGCCCAGTTTGGGGCGAGGAGAGGGACTGAAGCAAGACTGTTACACACACAATTGATAGATAACATACATTTGGGTGACAGTTTAACAATATGATCGCAGACACACACACAGACGTACCTCCGTTGAGGATCTCTATGGAGTGGACAGTAGCTGAAGAGGTGAGGATAACCTTTCTGCCGTAACCAATGGTAACATGGTGGGCTTCACTGTGGCCGGGGGTCCATGTCTGCAGGCCGGGCTCCCTGTCTGGACACACTGTTGGATAAACCAATAGGGTTAACACACACACACACACACTGATCACTGATGTTCTGATCTGGACAATAGTTTCCAACAACAAACAGCACTATCACAACATAAAATAATTAATTAATTAGTCAATGTCATTGATTGGCTGGACACCAAACCAGATTTTCCCCTGGGCTAATACAGATTGATTAATAGGTTCCAATCGACTGGTTTTCTCCATGAAAGAACCATCTGACACAGTAGTTTGGTGCCTTGCACTACACTGGGAAACGACATGTGCATGTACACAAACACATGCACACAGTATGCCATACAAACAATGTTATCAAACTCAAATAAAACGTGCACACAAAGCCCTGAAGCCCAAAAGTAGACTTGGAATTATCTCGTCCGAATAACTTGGCATCTCGTTCAAACGACTTAAGCTCAATTAAAATGGGAAGCTTTTTTTTTTTTTAAAGCTTGTGAACAAGCGTGCTCAGGGCACTTTTTTACCAGAGCCACATAGGGATAGCCACATAAATCTCTGGTCAAACATAGGACACTATATTTAGGCAATAGGTTTTGACAGCCAGGAATGATTTATAAACTGAAACAACGCTTTCAGTACTTCCAAATGGACTGGATTAAAGTTTTTTAATAGGAAATTGTGTCTGTGTGTGTATGTGTCTATGTGTGTGTTACGGTTATCACGATACCAGTATCAAGATACTATGATACTCAATTTTTCGGCCAAACATGAAAACACAAAGCAGACTTGACATTTTGGTACTTTAAAAACCTGCTGTATGTAAAATATTGTGTATTATACATTGGAAAATAAACAAATGTGGCTCTGGATGACAACATAATGTTTGTTACCAATTAGGACGGTTATCGTTGAGTGTTTTAACAACTAAAACCAAACAAAACAGAGTACACGACAACATAACAACACCCCACAATCATACTGTAACAACACAACACCCCACAAAGCATACTGTAAATGACAACACAACACCCCACAAAGCATACTGTAAACAACAACATAACACCCCACAAAGCATACTGTAAACAACAACATAACACCCCACAAAGCATTCTGTAAACAAAAACACCCCACAAAGTATACTGTAAACGACAACAACACCCCACAAAGCATACTGTAAACAACAACAACACTCCACAAAGCATACTGTAAACAACAACACAACACCCCACAAAGCATTCTGTAAACAACAACACCCCACAAAGCATACTGAAAACGACAACAACATCCCACAAAGCATACTGTAAACAACAACACCCCACAAAGCATAGTGTAAACAACAACACCCCACAAAGCATAGTGTAAACAACAACACAACAACACCCCATAAAGCATACTGTAACAACACCCCACAAAGCATACTGTAACAACAACACAACACCCCACAAAGCATACTGTAACAACAACACAACACCCCACAAAGCATACTGTAAACAACACAACACCCCACAATCATACTGTAACAACACAACAACACCCCACAAAGCATACTGTAAATAACAACACAACACCCCACAATGATACTGTAACAACACAACAACACCCCACAAAGTATACTGTAACTACTGTCTATTTCTGCCCCCAAACACTAGTACTAATTCTGTGAATCCCTATAGAAAGGCAGATGAGATGATTCTTTGAAGAAGTTGCCCTTAGGCACAGATTTAGGATCAGCTTTTCCTCCTTGGATCTTAACCCTAACCATAATGGGGAATATGTTGAACTGAGTTTAATATGTTGAACTGAGTTTAATATGTTGAACTGAGTGTCTAACAGGGATCTTACTCCATTGGGCTCATAGGGTGTTAATAAACATCAGCATGCATTAATTATTCATATATATTTTTTAAACTTTACGGTAAATTTCACAATAGCACTGTTTAAAGTATTTGCCATTTGCCATCGTAACTTCATGCTGTGTTTTAAGAGCACACGGACAAAAAAAGCAGAACACACACATACAAACATGTACACGTGCGTGTGTACACACAACTATGTGTGTGTGTGTGTGTGTTCGTACGTATTTACAACTGACAAACAGCAGCATAAACACATGCCTCCCTCCTTCTGCTCATGTTACTATTCTGGCCTTTAAAGGATATGTGATTACAACCAAATCTGGCAACCGGAGGAAAGTCAACCTGGCAACCGAAGCTAGGCATTCATGTTAGTGATTATACAGAGTAACTTACTGTCAAAGCTTCTGTGTGCAATTACAATAAAACACTATGTAGGAAACAGCAGAGAGAGAGAAAGAGAGAGAAATTGTTTTGGCAATGTTTCCCATGCCAATAAAGACCCTTGAATTAAATTGAAAATGTAATTGAGAGAGAGAGGAAGGAAATAAATGTAACTAGAAATATTTGTATGTGTCTGTTAATATGAAAACCTTTGCTTTTGAAGTCTAGCCATGGCTTTAGAGGCTGCCCTGCCGCACACGCACACACCCAAACACAGAGGGAGATCCACTCTCCCTGTGTGTCCAGGTGTGAGTCTAACCACTAACACACAGTCAAATTGAAGTCCCCATCTCTCATCCACTTCACTACAGGACTATACAACCTCTGTCAGATGGACGTTATCGTGAAATGCAGCTCTCAATAAAGGGTTATTTCCCCCGTGTCTGTGTATAATACACAGCCATAAAAGGAAGGGAGACGTGATGTGTCAGGCCCCAGGGCATGATCTCTCTCTCTCTCTCTCTCTCTCTCTCTCTCTCTCTCTCTCTCCTCTCTCTCTCTCTCTCTCTCTCTCTCTCTCTCCTCTCTCTCTCTCTCTCTCTCTCTCTCTCTCTCTCTCTCCTCTCTCTCTCTCTCTCTCCCTCTCTCTCTCTCTCTCTCTCTCCTCTCTCTCTCTCTCTCTCCTCTCTCTCTCTCTCTCTCTCTCTCTCTCTCTCTCTCTCTCTCTCTCTCTCTCCTCTCTCTCTCTCTCTCTCTCTCCTCTCTCTCTCTCTCTCTCTCTCTCTCTCTCTCTCTCATATAGTCTCATAATGACCTGTCCTAAACCCCTAATACCTGTCATTAACTATAATAGCTGCAGTACTGACCTGTTGTAAACCAATAATACCTCTCTAATACATGTCATAACTGTCGTAACATTCATATGAGCTGTAATAGCTTCAGTACTGACCTGCCTGTATGATCGGCAGCACAGCCATCAGTAGTGGGACGCACATCTTCATCTCTCAATGAGAATTATGGACTACTGGGAGAAGAGTGGGCTTCTCCAGAGTGTACACTTCAGAGTGGGTTAGCAGGGGCTCACAGGGGGATGAGGCCAAACACACCTGCAATAAGATCAGATAGAAGAAGAAGATTGTTAATCCAAGGCTTGGCATCGTAACTTGGCACTGAAACATGTGCAGACACACACACACACACACACACACACACATAACTGACATACAACATTCCATGGTCTTTGCAGTGAAGGCTTTTGAGGATTTGAAAAAGTTTGTGTTTTAGACTCATCTTCGAACGTAGCATAGCCACTGGGATAATAACAGTTATACCTCACTTGTTTTATACTAGTTATATAAAACACTTATGTAAAAAGGAGTAAAAACCCTACTCTTTGAGGACATGCATCACAGACTAAATGTAAGGCCCAATTAAGTCAAATGTGTGTTGCGTTGTACTGACGCAGTAGCTGTTTTTACAAAAGGTTAAACAACAAAACAGTTATGGGTATTAAAATAAATGTAATTAAACCAATTACTGGTCAACTCCTTTCAGGTAGATGTACAGATGTTTGAAGTAGGGTGGCATTCCAGTAAAGGTTTTCCAGAAACCCTGGTTGGAGAATTCTGGGTTTTCTGCTTATTCCCTGCTGATTCTGGGATTTTCCAACTAGGATTTCTGGAAAACCTGGGAATTTTGGGAAAGTTCCTGGAATTTTGCAACCCTATTGAGGGTCTTTTGAACAAAGACCATGCATAAACATTTCTAAAGTGGATTTAATTGAATTCCAGTGTCAGAGTTCCTATTATACAAGGGAACCTAAAGTTGCTATTTTGTTGTTTTAACAATAGTGGAGTTGGATAAAGCCGACCCATTACATCACATTTACATTTTAGTCATTTAGCAAATGCTCTTATCCATAGAGACTTTTAGGAATTAGGGTTAAGTGCCTTGCTCAAGGGCACATAGACAGAGTTTTCACCTAGTCGACTCAGGGATTCAAACCAGCGACCTTTCGGTTACTGGCCCAACGCTCTTAACCGCTAGGCTACCTGCTGCCCGACTCAAAAACAACACTAGGCTAAAATTGTGACCCTGTTTGTAAAAATAATTTGTAGATAGATGAAGACATTACACACAGATAAAGAAATGACATAACATAGATTTGTGTAACAGTTGTGTATTTATTCCATCCATCTCAAGGGACGAATTGTATACAGAGAGACTGAACCCAGAGAGAGGCTTCCATTAGTCATAGTATAGTGAGTATCCTCTTGTCAGAACACAACTGGACCTGCAGATAGAGGGTTGGGACTAAACAGTTCCCTCATCAATACTGGTGTTCTCAGTCCCACAATGCAACGGGGCAGCTGGTCCTGTTAGAGAAAGAAGAAGCAGAGAGAAGATAAGGGTTACTGTGTGTGTGTGTGTGTGTGTGTGTGTGTGTGTGTGTGCTATTTCTAGGGGGTTTAAGGTTAGAATTAGTGTTAGGGTTAGAATTACGTTAAGGGTTAGGTTTAGGAGCTAGGGTTAGTTTTAGGGTTAGGGTTAAGGATAAGCAGCTGATACATTAATAGCTAAATGTGTGTATGATACAGGGAATAGTGTGCCATTTGGGATGCAGCCCCAGTGTCTCTCAGAAGGTGGAAGGGAGCTTGAAAGAGCGCTAAAGGAAAGACAAGATAACTCCACATCCCTCTCTGTCTTTGATGCTGACTAACCTCCAGACTATATGAGAAGAACATCGTCCCAATTGAAGTACACTGAGATACAGATACCTTTGTTTTCAAAGTGGAACAAAATATGTTTCTACAGTACTGTGAGAATGCAAGTTTGGATTCAATCAATATTATTTCTGTGGGAGAAAAACAAGTTAAAAAATACTTCCTAATACTCTTATTTACCTGCCTAAAAATGTGTTTCTGGCACATTCCAGCAAGGGGAATATGTTTTTTATATGTTCTATTTATATCTGTAAATCAACCAATGACATCGAGCCACAGCCAGCCATGATTACAGACACACCTGTGTGTCCTTTGACACTATATAAACTAGTGACCCGCAGTGTTTGTCATTATACCCTGATGAAGACAGCTTGTCTGTCCAAACGTTGGTTATTAAATTATAACATCTGAGCTCCTAGAGCGTGAGGCTCTCCTTTAAGTTTTCAAGTGTAGAACACCAGGTGTTCTACTCCACTAGCCAGCACCTCTCCTAACCAGGTGTTCTACTCCACTAGCCAGCACCTCTCCTAACCAGGTGTTCTACTCCACTAGCCAGCACCTCTCCTAACCAGGTGTTCTACTCCACTAGCCAGCACCTCTCCTAACCAGGTGTTCTACTCCACTAGCCAGCACCTCTCCTAACCAGGTGTTCTACTCCACTAGCCAGCACCTCTCCTAACCAGGTGTTCTACTCCACTAGCCAGCACCTCTCCTAACCAGGTGTTCTACTCCACTAGCCAGCACCTCTCCTAACCAGGTGTTCTACTCCACTAGCCAGCACCTCTCCTAACCAGGTGTTCTACTCCACTAGCCAGCACCTCTCCTAACCAGGTGTTCTACTCCACTAGCCAGCACCTCTCCTAACCAGGTGTTCTACTCCACTAGCCAGCACCTCTCCTAACCAGGTGTTCTACTCCACTAGCCAGCACCTCTCCTAACCAGGTGTTCTACTCCACTAGCCAGCACCTCTCCTAACCAGGTGTTCTACTCCACTAGCCAGCACCTCTCCTAACCAGGTGTTCTACTCCACTAGCCAGCACCTCTCCTAACCAGGCGTTCTACTCCACTAGCCAGCACCTCTCCTAACCAGGTGTTCTACTCCACTAGGTGTGTTTCTTTCGCCTCCAGCAAGGGGAATATTAACAGAACAGTAGTTCAGTACCTGTCTACACTGTAACACACACACACACACACACACACACACACACACACACACACACACACACACACACACACACACACACACACACACACACACACACACACACACACACACACAGCGTAGCGTCCAGGCCTGCTGGTTATGAGAGAGTTTATGGGCTCAGCAGAACTATGAAAGCTGGAGTTACTCTATGTCTCAGCACTGCTCTGTGGAAACACACACACACACACACACACCTCCCACAGGATTAATAGAACAGATAACTTTGGTGAGGGATTCACCTTTTTCTCTCCCTGAAGTGCACTCATACACTCATACACACACACACACACACACACACACACACACACACACACACACACACACACACACACACACACACACACACACACACACACACACACACACACACACGCGCGGAAAACGGGGTGGAGACGGGACCTTCAAAAGACCATAATTTCCTTCTAAATTAAAACCAGACCCAAATATCCTGTATAAACATCCATTACCTCCATGAATAGTTTAAAATAATATACCTTTAGGGTAAAACACAGCAGTATAAACCTAAAACTACAATAAATAATATACTATTAAGGTAGAATACCAAATTACATAGACAAAGCAGGACTATTGTAGCAGTTGGGTTTTGTTAAAACCATGGACAGCTGGATTAACAGCAGCTACAGTAGATAATGGCATTTCACCCAAAACACTGAATTTGAGACATGATCCCTCCCAGAACTCTGCTGATGAGACACACACCCTAAAATCTACACCACACCCTAGCATAACACACACAGACACACACTTGCACATGCACACACACACACAGTTAAACATAACACACACAGCGTGCTATCCCCTATTGCAGGGTTTCCCAACCGGCGGCCCACGTTCCAGCCCCCTACCATCCGCACAAAACGAAATCATCCCGCGGCTGAATCTAGTTTATAATCCCTGCAGCCGAATCTAGTTGATGATCCCTGCAGCTGAATCTAGTTTATAATCCCTGCAGCTGAATCTAGTTGATGAAAACTGCGGCTGAATCTAGTTTATAATCCCTGCAGCCGAATCTAGTTGATGAAAACTGCAGCTGAATCTAGTTGATGAAAACTGCAGCTGAATCTAGTTGATGATAACTGCATGTGAATCTAGTTTATAATCAATCAATCAATCAAAATCAATCAATCAATCAATCAATCAAAATTTATTTATAAAGCGCTTTTTACATCAGCCGATGTCACAAAGTGCTATACAGAAACCCAGCCTAAAACCCCAAACAGCAAGCAATGCAGATGTAGAAGCACGGTGGCTAGGAAAAACTCCCTAGAAAGGCAAAACCTAGGAAGAAACCTAGAGAGGAACCAGGCTCTGAGGGGTGGCCAGTCCTCTTCTGGCTGTGCCGGGTGGAGATTATAACAATTCATGGCCATTAAGGCCAGTTCTTTCTCCAAGATGTTCAAATGTTCATAGATGACCAGCAGGGTCAAATAATAATAAAAGTAGTTGTGGAGGTTGCAACAGGTAAATACATCAGCAGTGAATGTCACTTGGTTTTTCAGTGCAATAGAGCGAGAGTGAGGTGAAAACAGCAGGTCTGGGACAGGGTGGCACGTCCAATGAACAGGTCAGGGTTCCATAACCGCAGGCAGAGGAGTTGAAACCGGTGCAGCAGCACAACCAGGTGGACTGGGGACAGCTAGGAGTCATCAGGACAGGTGGTCCTGAAGCATGGTCCTCCGGGTAGGCTCAGGTCCTCCGGGAGAGGGGGTAGAGTGGGAGAGAGAGCGAATTAGAGGGAGCATACTTAAATTCACACAAGACACTGGATAATAACATCAGATTTAACAAACTGACCCTAGCCCCCTGGCACATAGACTATT